>JAMPIV010019240.1:577500-849280 GCA_024509875.1 Oreohelix idahoensis | reverse complement strand
ACGGTATATGATATTAACGCCGTCTGCTAAAGGTTAGCGGACGTGCAAATTTAAAGGTTAAGACATTTAATATATTGCGATAGATGTTTCAATTATTGAACGCTCCATACACGATCGATTATGACGTGTCTAGCGTTGTTTGGGTCACAGTCGGTAACTAGGAGACGCTACCCTTTGTTACTTGACCGCCAAGCTGAATAGCTGCGTTTTGTTAACCTTCCAATTCAATGGCATGATATAGCCATTTATATGTGCATTTATGATGGACCAGGTCAGTCCTAGAACTCTACATGAGAGGAAACTTATGGAGGTTAGTGATTAACTAAATCCTTGGAAGGAGAAAGATAATCGTCTACTTTATACGAAGTAATTAGACTCACAGTCTCACTGTCGGCAGGTAGCCATTCTATCTGCGCGTGCATATAGCTGTGATGTTCTGACGACAATTACTGCATTGTATCCTTAAACGGACATTGACATGTAAAACAGCAGTCTACGCTATTGATTGATTGATGCATGTACCTCATGTGTGAATTGAACTGTTTATGTATGTGTGTAATCAATATTAAATTGTGAAGGACTCGAACCGGAGGCATTATTCGTTGAATCACGTTACACCATTCAACCATTATGAATTATGTATTTTATATCAAGTTGCTGAGTTAATAAGATGAACAGTTGTTTACATCTTGATGCCAAGTTCAGGCATTACGACAAACCAAAAATGAGGTTCACCCCATTCGCGTACGAATATTAGCACGATCAGAATTCAAGCAACACAACCAGTAACCACACACGAAAGTCCTTCAACACTGACTCTTAACCCAATGGTAAGCATTCGTGGACTGATTCTACGCCTAATATCTGTTATTGTAAGTTTAACATTTAACCCATGATAAACCGTAACAGTTTAAGCACCACTTAATAGGCCGTAGACAGCGCTACCTTATCACTGAATAAATTACTAGGAGAAGTCCTCAGAAATAAATTCACTTTCCTAACAGATATATAAAAGCTAACATGAATCTAATATAATAATTATAAGATATGTCAACTCACCCCGAAAAATGACTAGAACATAGGCAAACACATTCTAGTACTGTGTTAAAGTTTGCCTTATCTCATGATGGTCATCTACGGGCCAGGAAAATTTACGAATGTCTTTGTCTATTAAAACCAGTCTACTCTTATAGATCACAAGGGACGCTCCCCCCGGACCTGGCCTGCATATTTCTACAGAAGTTCGGCGAAAGACGTAATCTAGAGTAAGACAAAAGAAATCGTGCGAAAGTTCCCCAGGTAGAGAAATGCATAACATTATGCTCTATCTTGTCTATGGGGCGAAAACCCAAAGACTGACCGCGATTGTTATCTTCCCCTGAAACAGATCACACTCGTTACCCAGGCCTCAAAGGGTACCAGCCGCTCGTCATCAAACGGTTTAAAGCGACCAGAGAAATTCCCCTGTTGGGACCACAGAGGGTACCCGCCGCTAACGAACCGTTTCTTTCACAGAAACCGTCTTTGGCTCGTTCTAACACTTAAAGCGGACCCGAGAAATGTTTCTCTGGTCGAACAGGTGCGTTTAGATAACATTACGTCTAGCGTTAGCTGACCGCAACTGGCCAGCGTAAACAACCTCGGGTGGGGTTGAGAAGGTGAAAAAATGTAGGTAGAATATGAAAGAAACGAAAATACAAAATGTCTCGGAAAACAGAACATTTAAGGGAGTAATCAAATTATAGACAAGATGGTAAAATAAATTATCTTTCACGTGACAAGTGCCCCCCCCCCCCCTACCCTTTTAAAGTTCGAGGAATACGGACAAAAATGACAGTAATTTATCTTTTCCATCGTCTTTTGTTACCTGTCATTGGAACATCCTATACTCATAAAACCAAATACGTTTCCAATTTCTGTCTGTCTGTATGACTAGCTCCGAGTTCATTTCTTTTCTTCCCTCTGTCTAATAGACGTTCAGCGAATGCAATTTTGCGAGGCCACTGAACACTGACATAATCTGTTTCCGTGTGAACATGACCTTCCTTCCCCAATTTGCTTTGTCTGTCCATGGTCCGGAAAATTATCCGCACCTGTTGTGAGTTTCGGCCCCGCCTGAACTCACTGGCCACTGCATAGGTAATCCGCCTGTTATGTGCAGTGTAATCGTTGCTGGACTCGGGCTGTTTAATTTCCGTTATGGGTTTACCTGTCGCGGACTTGAATAACCCTCGATAGCTGCAGTCTGTCGGGGTTTTCCGCGTGCGTGTAACCCAAGTTGGCAAATACAGCCGGTCGTTGGCCGAAGAAATGCTAGCATTTTTCTTCTGCCTCTCCACACCTACTCCGCTGTTTCAGTGGGAGCATTGATCAATCTTCAGACCTGTGCCGTCTAAAGGTGGATCTGGAGCTTTCCTTGCCTTGCCAGTCACAACTCTGGCTTGGTCAACGGAAATGATCAAGTTGCTCTGTAATGGCCTAGCGGAGGCGACTACTGTGCTGTCCATCAGTGGGGTTGCGACCACTGGAATAATGCGATTTGAATGAGAGAACTCAGCTGCCTGAAGCAGAGAGTAATCGATCGCATTCTGGGGTTCTACTAAATCATAACAGATCTCCGTAGCTTCTATCCGTGAAGACAGATAGGTAATATCTGCGAGTTGCAGAGTTTGTTGAGTCGCTTTCCCATTACTAGCATGACGTGAGCCAAGGCTCTCAACAATGGCTCCTTGTACAGTAGTAAGACAGCTTTTCTCACTGTCTTCTGCCCTGAGACGTGTGAGAGACTCAAATGGAATACCAGGGATCCCTTCGCCTGGAACCCTGTGTCCATCATAAACGTCAACTTTGCCCTCCCCTGAGGAAGTTACTGGCGTCAGTTGAACTTTGTCCTGCAATGCGAGATCTACTTATTGGTTGACAGGCTCTGCAGTCTGCATGCAACGGACTGGACGGTTTGAGATCCCGTTAGATCGCGAAGTGCCCGAAAAAAAACTCTCGGTGTGTTTTTCCAAAGTTCCTTGGAACGGTTTGGAAAGTTTAACCCTTTTAGCAGGCGACTTATTCTTGCACCTTTTCCGCTCAGGGTGATGAGAGGAGCGGCACCTCCTTTCTACGATCGTTGAGTTGGAGGGATACGCCTCTGCATATGGTTTTTCGCTGTCCGGCCGGGAGTCTTGCGAAATATAACGTGATAGGGTGTGGCTCCCTTTTCTCGACGTCACGTGTCGGTTAGGTGCTGCTCGGTCTGGAGCGTGAGAGGCTCGGGGTTCGCCGCTTGCCAGACGGGAACAATCCGTATTACAATGCTTGTTAGCACCTCTCTCACCTTTGTGCAGTTTCCATGCCTGGGAACGTTGCGTAATTTTCCCCGTGGCCTTAGGTCTGCTATCCCGACGTAAATTCTTTCCTTGTTCGGGCTTCGGATCCAAGTCCAAAGGAAAGTCAATTTTCTGGAGTTGGGGTTCGGTTTTAGCAGGCAAGTTTTCTTTCATGGGCGCAAGGTTTGCAGGGGCGTTGACCGTTAAGGGCACAGTAGAAGGGGAAGTAGAGTGACTACATTTAGTATCTGTTTCCACCCTCCGAATTTGGCTATCCAGTTCATTCATTCTGATTTGGTGTAGCCTGTCCCATTCTTGTCGCTCTATTTCCAATTGCTTGTCCCGTTCTTGTTGCTCCATTTCCAATTGCTTGTCCCGTTTTTGTTGCTCCATTTCCAATTGCTTGTCCCGTTCTTGTCTTTGCTTTTCCCTTTGCTTCTCATCTTCTATCACTTCTTCTACATACTGTCGGGTGAATGCTTCACTCTCCCCAGTTTGTTTACAGGACCATGCTAAGATTAAACGGCTGTCAAACCAATTGTCTACCTCGTATTGATCCTGCAGGCTTACTGCAAATTCTAGAAAGGGCTGGATTTCGCTATCCTTGTACTCCATGTACTTAGCTACCTCGAGGGCAATCCTATGCACTTTATCTAGATCGGCCATTATATCAGGGTGAGCAAACACTATAGAAGAATAGAACCTAGAGATCTTAGTTACCTAGTCCACTAGGTGCTGATTAACTTAATAATCAATAAAATCTAGGCTAGCCTGGGAACTTTAAAAACAAGAAAGTTTGTAGCTACTCTGATCGACAAGCAAAAACCCCAAAAAACTCCAAAAAATGTAAGTGATGTAAAACTTATTACTATCACTTCACCCCAGTTCTGTCAGTACTAAGCTATTGAGAGGATTGGTTACTATCATCCGAATGAACACCCTCCCTTGGTACAGATGCAAGCTAGTAACTGACTATCTGTAGCTTCTTATCTCAGATTAAAGAGCTACTCCTGAAAAAAATATTAACCCTTAAAAAAAAAATTTTTTCTGACTTTTACAACAATAGTCGTCAGATTTGTCAACCAAAAACTCAGCAGTGATACCATCAACCTTTACCAGCTGTCTCATGTGTAGCATGAACAATAAATGTAACTAAATATTTATGATTGCTGTGGAGAAAAAAACGCTGTTCCGACTTCCTCCAAAAGAAATAGTTCGATATGTCTAGGGGAAAGAAATTCCTATAATCTGCCGAACACTAAACTCTAAGAATCAAGATAGAATCTTGTGAGAGATTCCTACCAGACTGCAACCTCATCTGTTGCGATTGCTGCAGATGTAGTTCAAATTCCGCGGCGAGACCCCATTTGTCGTGGTATATATGGGTTCTAGAATCTCGGACGAGCCACCCCATTTGTCGTGGTTGAGTTGGAGTGTAGAGTATTTGTCGAGTTGGACAACTGTAGTGAAATCGACAAGGGATAGTGGACTGACAGAGTTATAGATTACACTTTAGATAAGGTGTAAATAGGAGATGGACTTGAGACAACCTGGAAGAAGATTTATTCAAAGGATCTCTCTCTCCAGGCCTCAACTCACTTTTACTGTCTAAGCATCTCCTGCTCTCACTCTTTTCTCTTATCATACATAGAGATTCTAGTAAAGAGCTAAAAATACAAATATGGATGGAAAGGTCGTGAACAGCGTATTAATAAAGGTGTAAACTTTATTAAAGAAGAAAAAGCATGGAATTAATGCATATCATCACAACAACATAAAATTACATCAATAATCATCAATAACCAAAATATGCAAAATACACCAACAACCACACACACACCACCATTCATAAAACCTGTAGAACACAGAGAGATGAAATAACTGAGTGTCAGTCCGTCCGCTTTCGGGACCATATGAAATAGCTCCAGTAAGTGGTTTTTTTTCGTACATATCCTCCATGGGTGATGGAATTAACCTGAATAAAATCACTGTATAGGCGCTATCATTGGTGATTCCTCCCTAATTGCGCGAGGTGGTCTGGAAGACTCTATTTATCTCCTGCTGATCGAATAAACAAACTGAACGACAGCCTGTCCATAGATGGCTGCTCATACGTGCGAGGTTTTAAGTATCCAGAAAATACACCAGAAGAAGTCACTTGAGGACAAAAAGTCCCAGGCGCGCTTATCCGGCGCAAGGCTCCGCTTGGCTGTAAATCCTGTTTAAACTGGTTTGGCTGTGGTTTGCTGAGTGCCCCGTTTAGGCACAAAAAAGGCGGGTGATATGGAATTCTGCTATAGGCATGCTGGGCGGGTTTGATATTCTGGAAGCCGCGATGCTCTGGCTGGTAATCCAATAGGCGAGTAGAGAGCTACTACTGCATTTGGCGATTCCAGATTTTGCGTTGGCTCCGTTGCACTGCGTGAGCTTAACTTGGCGTTGACAAAAAGGGGTTTTGATTCAGGAACGGGGTTGACGATTCGTTGCTAGATGTATACAGAAACCCTCTAGATCGAAGAGTATATGACTTTCTTCGCCTGACTGAAGTCTGCTCTAGCGATTCGGTCTTCCTGAAACTGAGACCCAAAAAGAGACACCCTTTTACTTCAAGCAAATAATAAATCACACTAACTTTATACAGAAAGTTTCGCTCCACTATGGGATTAAATTTATTGTAGTTATTGCTATGATAGTTTAGGGCTGTCTTTAACCATGTCTCCTGTTCCTTAAAAATATCAATTATCAACACGCGCCCGCATAGGCTTAATATCTTTTGCACCCCCAGGTACCTGTCAGTAAATGTTCTGACATCAAAAATCTACTCCTCTTCTCCCAATCTCAACATACAGGAAACCTAACCTGTAGTTACAGTTAAATGAATATGCTTATTCATCTTACAACATTAAATGAATTTACATAAACAGATTACAGCATTTGACATTACACAAATAAATCGTATGTCCCCTTTGGAAAATATATTAGCATTCCACAAAATGAGTACAAAGAAAATGCAATGTTCTTGCTATAATAATACAGTTGTGGCTAAATCATAAGATATAATTATATCTATGCCTGGTGACTGCTTTCAGTGAAAGTTATAGACTAGTGCCTAGCCACACAAGTAAGCATAAAATGATCCTCCCTTGCCACTAGAAATATCTATCAAAAGGAATAAGTGACTATCTCCTATAATCCAGAGTTATTACCTGCATCTCACTATTCAGTTTTAAAGTGAACAATCCACACCTGACATTATCTTACAGAAATGACAGTTAATTTTTGCTGACTCTTAACCCAATGGTAAGCATTCGTGGACTGATTCTACGCCTAATATCTGTTATTGTAAGTTTAACATTTAACCCATGATAAACCGTAACAGTTTAAGCACCACTTAATAGGCCGTAGACAGCGCTACCTTATCACTGAATAAATTACTAGGAGAAGTCCTCAGAAATAAATTCACTTCCCTAACAGATATATATAAAAGCTAACATGAATCTAATATATTATAATTATAAGATATGTCAACTCACCCCGAAAAATGACTAGAACATAGGCAAACACATTCTAGTACTGTGTTAAAGTTTGCCTTATCTCATGATGGTCATCTACGGGCCAGGAAAATTTACGAATGTCTTTGTCTATTAAAACCAGTCTACTCTTATAGATCACAAGGGACGCTCCCCCCGGACCTGGCCTGCATATTTCTACAGAAGTTCGGCGAAAGACGTAATCTAGAGTAAGACAAAAGAAATCGTGCGAAAGTTCCCCAGGTAGAGAAATGCATAACATTATGCTCTATCTTGTCTAAGGGGCGAAAACCCAAAGACTGACCGCGATTGTTATCTTCCCCTGAAACAGATCACACTCGTTACCCAGGCCTCAAAGGGTACCAGCCGCTCGTCATCAAACGTTTTAAAGCGACCAGAGAAATTCCCCTGTTGGGACCACAGAGGGTACCCGCCGCTAACGAACCGTTTCTTTCACAGAAACCGTCTTTGGCTCGTTCTAACACTTAAAGCGGACCCGAGAAATGTTTCTCTGGTCGAACAGGTGCGTTTAGATAACATTACGTCTAGCGTTAGCTGACCGCAGCTGGCCAGCGTAAACAACCTCGGGTGGGGTTGAGAAGGTGAAAAAATGTAGGTAGAATATGAAAGAAACGAAAATACAAAATGTCTCGGAAAACAGAACATTTAAGGGAGTAATCAAATTATGGACAAGATGGTAAAATAAATTATCTTTCACGTGACAAGTGCCCCCCCCCCCCCCCCCCCTTTTAAAGTTCGAGGAATACGGACAAAAATGACAGTAATTTATCTTTTCCATCGTCTTTTGTTACCTGTCATTGGAACATCCTATACTCATAAAACCAAATACGTTTCCAATTTCTGTCTGTCTGTATGACTAGCTCCGAGTTCATTTCTTTTCTTCCCTCTGTCTAATAGACGTTCAGCGAATGGGATTTTGCGAGGCCACTGAACACTGACATAATCTGTTTCCGTGTGAACCTGACCTTGCTTCCGCAATTTGCTTTGTCTGTCCATGGTCCGGAAAACTATCCGCACCTGTTGAGTTTCGGCCCCGCCTGAACTCACTGGCCACTGCATAGGTAATCCGCCTGTTATGTGCAGTGTAATCGTTGCTGGACTCGGCTGTTTAATTTCCGTTATGGGTTTACCTGTCGCGGACTTGAATAACCCTCGATAGCTGCAGTCTGTCGGGGTTTTCCGCGCGCGTGTAACCCTAGTTGGCAAATAAAGCCGTTCGTTGGCCGAAGAAATGCTAGCATTTTTCTTCTGCCTCTCCACACCTACTCCCCTGTTTCGGTGGGAGCATTGATCAATCTTCAGACCTGTGCCGTCTAAAGGTGGATCTGGAGCTTTCCTTGCCTTGCCAGTCACAACTCTGGCTTGGTCAACGGAAATGATCAAGTTGCTCTGTAATGGCCTGGCGGAGGCGACTACTTTGCTGTCCATCAGTGGGGTTGAGACCACTGGAATAATGCGATTTGAATGAGAGAACTCAGCTGCCTGAAGCAGAGAGTAATCGATCGCATTCTGGGGTTCTACTAAATCATAACAGATCTCCGTAGCTTCTATCCGTGAAGACAGATAGGTAATATCTGCGAGTTGCAGAGTTTGTTGAGTCGCTTTCCCATTACTAGCATGACGTGAGCCAAGGCTCTCAACAATGGCTCCTTGTACAGTAGTAAGGCAGCTTTTCTCACTGTCTTCTGCCCTGAGAAGTGTGAGAGACTCAAATGGAATACCAGGGATCCCTTCGCCTGGAACCCTGTGTCCACCATAAACGTCAACTTTGCCCTCCCCTGAGGAAGTTACTGGCGTCAGTTGAACTTTGTCCTGCAATGCGAGATCCACTTCCTGGTTGACAGGATCCGCAGACTGCATGCAAAAGACTGGACGGTTTGAGATCCCGTTAGATCGCGAAGTGCCCGAGAAAAAACTCTCGGTGTGTTTTTCCAAAGTTCCTTGGAACGGTTTGGAAAGTTTAACCCTTTTAGCAGGCGACTTATTCTTGCACCTTTTAAGCTCAGGGTGATAAGAGGAGCGGCGCCTCCTTTCTACGATCGTTGAGTTGGAGGGATACGCCTCTGCATATGGTTTTTCGCTGTCCGGCCGGGAATCTTGCGAAATATAACGTGATAGGGTGTGGCTCCCTTTTCTCGACGTCACGTGTCGGTTAGGTGCTGCTCGGTCTGGAGCGTGAGAGGCTCGGGGTTCGCCGCTTGCCAGACGGGAACAATCCGTATTACAATGCTTGTTAGCACCTGTCTCACCTTTGTGCAGTTTCCATGCCTGGGAACGTTGCGTAATTTTTCCCGTGGCTTTAGGTCTGCTATCCCGACGTAAATTCTTTCCTTGTTTGGGCTTCGGATCCAAGTCCAAAGGAAAGTCAATTTTCTGGAGTTGGGGTTCGGTTTTAGCAGGCAAGTTTTCTTTCATGGGCGCAAGGTTTGCAGGGGCGTTGACCGTTAAGGGCACAGTAGAAGGGGAAGTAGAGTGACTACATTTAGTATCTGTTTCCACCCTCCGAATTTGGCTATCCAGTTCATTCATTCTGATTTGGTGTAGCCTGTCCCTTTCTTGTCGCTCTATTTCCAATTGCTTGTCCCGTTCTTGTTGCTCCATTTCCATTGCTTGTCCCGTTCTTTGTTGCTCCATTTCCAATTGCTTGTCCCGTTCTTGTCTTTGCTTTTCCCTTTGCTTCTCATCTTCTATCACTTCTTCTACATACTGTCGGGTGAATGCTTCACTCTCCCCAGTTTGTTTACAGGACCATGCTAAGATTAAACGGCTGTCAAACCAATTGTCTACCTCGTATTGATCCTGCAGGCTTACTGCAAATTCTAGAAAGGGCTGGATTTCGCTATCCTTGTACTCCATGTACTTAGCTACCTCGAGGGCAATCCTATGCACTTTATCTAGATCGGCCATTATATCAGGGTGAGCAAACACTATAGAAGAATAGAACCTAGAGATCTTAGTTACCTAGTCCACTAGGTGCTGATTAACTTAATAATCAATAAAATCTAGGCTAGCCTGGGAACTTTAAAAACAAGAAAGTTTGTAGCTACTCTGATCGACAAGCACAAACCCCAAAAAAAACTCCAAAAAATGTAAGTGATGTAAAACTTATTACTATCACTTCACCCCAGTTCTGTCAGTACTAAGCTATTGAGAGGATTGGTTACTATCATCCGAATGAACACCCTCCCTTGGTACAGATGCAAGCTAGTAACTGACTATCTGTAGCTTCTTATCTCAGATTAAAGAGCTACTCCTGAAAAAAATATTAACCCTTAAAAAAAAATTTTTCTGACTTTTACAACAATAGTCGTCAGATTTGTCAACCAAAAACTCAGCAGTGATACCATCAACCTTTACCAGCTGTCTCATGTGTAGCATGAACAATAAATGTAACTAATATTTATGATTGCTGTGGAGAAAAAACGCTGTTCCGACTTCCTCCAAAAGAAATAGTTCGATATGTCTAGGGGAAAGAAATTCCTATAATCTGCCGAACACTAAAACTCTAAAATCAAGATAGAATCTTGTGAGAGATTCCTACCAGACTGCAACCTCATCTGTTGCGATTGCTGCAGATGTAGTTCAAATTCCGCGGCGAGACCCCATTTGTCGTGTTGGGTTCTAGAATCTCGGACGAGCCAAACCATTTGTCGTGGTTGAGTTAGAGTGTAGAGTATTTGTCGAGTTGGACAACAGTAGTGAAATCGACAAGGGATAGTGGACTGACAGAGTTATAGATTACACTTTAGATAAGGTGTAAATAGGAGATGGACTTGAGACAACCTGGAAGAAGATTTATTCAAAGGATCTCTCTCTCCAGGCCTCAACTCACTTTTACTGTCTAAGCATCTCCTGCTCTCACTCTTTTCTCTTATCATACATAGAGATTCTAGTAAAGAGCTAAAAATACAAATATGGATGGAAAGGTCGTGAACAGCGTATTAATAAAGGTGTAAACTTTATTAAAGAAGAAAAAGCATGGAATTAATGCATATCATCACAACAACATAAAATTACATCAATAATCATCAATAACCAAAATATGCAAAATACAGCAATAACCACACACACACCACCATTCATAAAACCTGTAGAACACAGAGAGATGAAATAACTGAGTGTCAGTCCGTCCGCTTTCGGGACCATATGAAATAGCTCCAGTAAGTGGTTTTTTTTTCGTACATATCCTCCATGGGTGATGGAATTAACCTGAATAAAATCACTGTATAGGCGCTATCATTGGTGATTCCTCCCTAATTGCGCGAGGTGGTCTGGAAGACTCTATTTATCTCCTGCTGATCGAATAAACAAACTGAACGACAGCCTGTCCATAGATGGCTGCTCATACGTGCGAGGTTTTAAGTATCCAGAAAATACACCAGAAGAAGTCACTTGAGGACAAAAAGTCCCAGGCGCGCTTATCCGGCGCAAGGCTCCGCTTGGCTGTAAATCCTGTTTAAACTGGTTTGGCTGTGGTTTGCTGAGTGCCCCGTTTAGGCACAAAAAAGGCGGGTGATATGGAATTCTGCTATAGGCATGCTGGGCGGGTTTGATATTCTGGAAGCCGCGATGCTCTGGCTGGTAATCCAATAGGCGAGTAGAGAGCTACTACTGCATTTGGCGATTCCAGATTTTGCGTTGGCTCCGTTGCACTGCGTGAGCTTAACTTGGCGTTGACAAAAAAGGGGTTTTGATTCAGGAACGGGGTTGACGATTCGTTGCTAGATGTATACAGAAACCCTCTAGATCGAAGAGTATATGACTTTCTTCGCCTGACTGAAGTCTGCTCTAGCGATTCGGTCTTCCTGAAACTGAGACCCAAAAAGAGACACCCTTTTACTTCAAGCAAATAATAAATCACACTAACTTTATACAGAAAGTTTCGCTCCACTATGGGATTAAATTTATTGTAGTTATTGCTATGATAGTTTAGGGCTGTCTTTAACCATGTCTCCTGTTCCTTAAAAATATCAATTATCAACACGCGCCCGCATAGGCTTAATATCTCTTGCACCCCCAGGTACCTGTCAGTAAATGTTCTGACATCAAAAATCTACTCCTCTTCTCCCAATCTCAACATACAGGAAACCTAACCTGTAGTTACAGTTAAATGAATATGCTTATTCATCTTACAACATTAAATGAATTTACATAAACAGATTACAGCATTTGACATTACACAAATAAATCGTATGTCCCCTTTGGAAAATATATTAGCATTCCACAAAATGAGTACAAAGAAAATGCAATGTTCTTGCTATAATAATACAGTTGTGGCTAGATCATAAGATATAATTATATCTATGCCTGGTGACTGCTTTCAGTGAAAGTTATAGACTAGTGCCTAGCCACACAAGTAAGCATAAAATGATCCTCCCTTGCCACTAGAAATATCTATCAAAAGGAATAAGTGACTATCTCCTATAATCCAGAGTTATTACCTGCATCTCACTATTCAGTTTTAAAGTGAACAATCCACACCTGACATTATCTTACAGAAATGACAGTTAATTTTGCTGACTCTTAACCCAATGGTAAGCATTCGTGGACTGATTCTACGCCTAATATCTGTTATTGTAAGTTTAACATTTAACCCATGATAAACCGTAACAGTTTAAGCACCACTTAATAGGCCGTAGACAGCGCTACCTTATCACTGAATAAATTACTAGGAGAAGTCCTCAGAAATAAATTCACTTCCCTAACAGATATATATAAAAGCTAACATGAATCTAATATTATAATTATAAGATATGTCAACTCACCCCGAAAAATGACTAGAACATAGGCAAACACATTCTAGTACTGTGTTAAAGTTTGCCTTATCTCATGATGGTCATCTACGGGCCAGGAAAATTTACGAATGTCTTTGTCTATTAAAACCAGTCTACTCTTATAGATCACAAGGGACGCTCCCCCCGGACCTGGCCTGCATATTTCTACAGAAGTTCGGCGAAAGACGTAATCTAGAGTAAGACAAAAGAAATCGTGCGAAAGTTCCCCAAGAGAAATGCATAACATTATGCTCTATCTTGTCTAAGGGGCGAAAACCCAAAGACTGACCGCGATTGTTATCTTCCCCTGAAACAGATCACACTCGTTACCCAGGCCTCAAAGGGTACCAGCCGCTCGTCATCAAACGTTTTAAAGCGACCAGAGAAATTCCCCTGTTGGGACCACAGAGGGTACCCGCCGCTAACGAACCGTTTCTTTCACAGAAACCGTCTTTGGCTCGTTCTAACACTTAAAGCGGACCCGAGAAATGTTTCTCTGGTCGAACAGGTGCGTTTAGATAACGCAAACTGTAGGACACCCACACACTTTAATCTGTATTTCTTTTAATGAAGCGGCTCCCAGCTCTGCAGATTTTGGGTTCATCCAATGTGTCCGGGGAGCGTCCTCTTCATGCGAATATTTTTCAGACTAAGGTTAGTGTCACTTGAATCACGAGGTAAGAATTAATTTTAAGCGGGCTCACAGTGTCAGAATCACGAGGTTTCCACTACTTAGGAAAAATGTCAGCTTTGTAACTTCGATCAAAGGTAAAATTCTTGGTCACACCACAATGTATCAACAATGTCGGAGAGGTTATTGATTGTAATATTTTACTTGCCACACGGGCTGAAATGTACTAGAGTTTTTTCTCAGGAAGAATTAAATCTGGCGCGATAGGCCCGTTACTTCATTTAATCTTAAAGTTCAGGTAATGGGTACTCTGTCGTTCTGGATGCCAACGCAATGCCAGACAGGTTTTACTTTATACACCCAAGTCTTTAAGAAAAAAATGTTTTTTTGTTCTTCACATATATTTCTCCGTACTTAAACGCTGGTAGATTTGGGCTACCCCAGTTTCACTCCAAACAGAACTACGGGTATCACAACGAAACTAAGAGTTTCACTTATAACTATAAGTATCTAGAACGGAGCGATCACGTCTACTGCAACTAGGAGTATGAATGAAGTCAAGTTTAAACTCCGGGTAGGATATCTGAAACAGACAAAGGATGCTCGCTATTTTCAAAAACCCCCGTCTCCCCCTCTCTCCCTCTCTCTTAACACTTCACATTAACTATAGACGCTGGCCATAACTGCCAAAACGCGTCTTCACACCTCACGCCAACATGTCTTATTTCTGAGCTTTGCATGAAGGCGCCGTTCACACCTCACGCCGAGAACTTAGCCGAAGAAAACTCTCGTGTCAGCTTGAAAATGTAGACAAATGTCTGCTCTTTATGTCTGACTAGACGAATTCTCACAGTATTTCGTCAGCCAGGGACTGACACATTATGCAATAAAATGCGTTTCTAAATGAGAAAAGAAACAGGCGAAAGTTTGAATGGGAAAGTAATATTTTGTCGCAAACGAATGAATGCGAAAAACAAGAAAAGGATAAAAGAGAGATAATAAAGTAGAGGACACGGGTAGAAAAGAAAGGAATATAGAAAATTTATTGATCATAAATCTTTTTGCGACACCTCTGCAAAAATTCTGTGTTTGCCCGGAAAAAAACTCGGGGTAGATTGTAATATGTACATTTTACATGATGATAAATATCATCGCTACTTTTTTATAAACTACTTTATTTATTTTACATTGTTAAACTATAAGTGATTATTAAACCTGTTTATATGTTACTGTAAGTTGTAGTTGGGTTAATCAAAATAGTGTTAATTGTATGTTTGCACCCGTATGACTCATTGTTCTAAATACATAACCAGATAGGTCTATTATATTAATAGTTGCTGAATCACCTCCAGCTGGGGGATCAGAAAAACGAGTGAAAATATAATAACTCACAGAAGGGACGAGAGAATAATAAGTTCATGACAGCTTAGATGATCTCAGTTGTTATGCATGCTTTTCTTTAAAATTCTGAAAAGCCCCCTTAAAGAGAAGCATCATTCTCCTATTTTTACAGGCTTTTCTTTAACTTGCAACTTCCAGATGAGCAATAGCTCTGAAACTTGGCATAGTTGTGTATTCTCGATGACAAAACAATAATCAGTCGTAAAAATAATAAAATGAATAACATTAAAATTAATATTAATTTTTTTTTTTTGGGGGGGGGGGGGGGGGATTGTTTCATTAGTGAAATGGGCGATAACTACAAATAATCTAAGTGTATTCTTTCCAACAAGATTGTCTTTCTTGAGAAAAATATTGAAACTTCTCCTCCCTCCCCCTCCACACACACACACACACCATCGCTCGCGCGTGCGCAGACATACATGCAACTGACAACTACATTTAAAAAAAAATGTAATTTACAACTCTTATCAAAATTTATTTTTAAAAAAATATTAACTTTCCGTGTAATATACTGAACAATGAAATCCGCCTCCTGTGCTCGGTACTCGTTTATCGCAAACTGATAATGTCATTAGCGGATCAATTACATTTCACTTAAATGTACAAACAACAACAAAATAATACTAAAAAGAAGAAAATAAAAAAAATATTCTAAACACAGGGTTTTAATGCACTAAAAAGCCACAAATAATTTTTCACGGAGTTTGTAGCTTGCAGTAAAAAAATGTAACATCAAATTGACAAAAAGCCTGAAACGCTGATTCTACATGAAATTAACTTCGGCTTTAAACTTCATTAGACACTTATAGATGAAATATATGATAAGATCTTAAGCGCCCCACGCTTTTTGTCAATTTTATGTTACATTTTTTGACTGCAAGCTACAAACTCCGTGAAAAATTATTTGTGGCTTTTTGGTGCATTAAAAGCCTGTGTTTAAAATATTTATTTTTTTATTATTTCTGCTAAGAGTAATCTTCAGCGAAGGTTGATACCTTTGAAGACCCTCATTATTATACTTTGACTCCGCAGTTATTTTCCACCTTGTGCCATAATTTTAATTCGTGATATACTAAAAACAACGCTCAGAGAGTTGTTTTGGCACGGGTGTCAAATCTGACCACCGCTCTGAGCGTTGTTTCGGAGTCAAAGAGTTAATTTTGGCCATTGTAGGACCACGATTGCACAGCAGTAAAGACAATACCGTCACATTGATTCAGCCTGTTCGTACCAGTTTGCCAGAACCGACTGTAAAAAATGTTTTGATGTCCGAATAATCGCTTGTTGAATTTATTTAAGTTATAAAATTGGGCTAATATAACGAAGGACGACACGAATTTTTAATATAAAATGGGCAAATTTACCCAATTATATTGTGTCCCAATTTGTAAATGGGAACAATATCACTAAAGGTAAAAGAAAATCTCTCCTTGTTTAAATCACTTCCCACCTTGGAACACTAAAGCTGAAAGTTAAGCCTATTGCTGAATTTGATGCAACGCAATTTGTGAAGTCTTGCTTATGTCTTGGAAATCATATTGCTGCCGACAACCGAGTCAAGAAAAGAGATAACACTGAGTATGTACAGCATCAACTGTTCTTATGGTCTCTTTTTGACTTTGTCAACGATCGGTAACCTTTGAAAGTGTATGTAACATGCATCATCTTTTAAATTGTTCATTCATTTGTCAATCATTAAAGCTTTTTTGTTTAAATTATATAAATTTTCTACTATTTTATTGTATATTGTACAAACAGAAATGGCTGCGATATAGTGTTCTCTTGTAGCTTTCGTCCGATTTGAAGATGATGGGAAAAGGGTCATTATCTGACATAAACTGTTGTTACACAATTAGAATGGCGCCATTGGATACCCCCCACCCCCTTTACAGGATGTGGAATTTTACATAGATCTTGGCAGCAATAGACAACTGGAAGGATGGATAATTATATTACAATAAGAACACAAAAGGCCAGAGGAACTTTCACTGCATGGGGGTATACAAGGAAATCATAAGTAATCAAATCCAGCGCGCGCGCGCACACACACACAACTTCAATTTATATGTCAAGAACAGTCCTATTGTACTGCTCTGAGACATGGAGAACAACAAAAAATGATAACCAGAAAGATGCAGACTTCCATAAATGGGCGTTTAAATAGAACGGAAGGATGGGTATGTTATGACAAGATCACAAATGTAGAACTAATGGGAAGGATAAGGAAAGTACAAGTGGAGCAAGAGGGGAAGAATAGACCTTGGCATTTGATAGGACATAACTTGCTAAAACCTGTTGGTAGCAGTACAAGACAGTCCTTGTTCTAAAATTCCCATCGTAACAGAAATAGAGGGAGATCTAATATAAACAAGAAGAAGGCAAGTAGTGACAGACTTATAAGGAATATGAAAGATATGAAAAGAAATATTGTAGATGGCACAAGGCACGAACACTAGAGGTGATAACATTGAGGGGATAATCTCCACAGGGAGTTAACGTGTAATAACGATGAAATCATCATATTCATGAACAATGTCAATAAGATTATCTAAACTCATTTTTCACAAGTACCACTAACGATCACAGTCATATAAACAAATACATTAATGTCGCGCTCTTACGGTGGGTTAGGTTCCAGAACCCCGCCGAAAAGCGGAAAACACAGAAAAGTGGAACACTGCCCTTTTTTAAACTTGCAGTTACATATACAATCCTTATAACATGTTTACACTTTAATAACCGGGAAGGAATCGTGACTAACCACACTGCCAGCTAGGCACCACAAAAATAGTGCGTCGTGTACACGGGTCATTTGCACGAATTCTCAACGTAACTATAGAATTTAAGACCGAATAACGACCCAGACTAAGTAGCGAGGCGGTGTTGCCGTTCGGATAGTTCTAGTGTCGAGCCCCAGGTAAGCCTATCACTTTTGTTGTTTTTCTGTTGTCTAATCTACTTCTTTATTTCTTACGAGTGCCTGCAACATACCTATTTATGTGTATAATTTTTTTTTAATGTTTACAGGACTCGGGTTTATCTCTTTATTTATTTAATAAATGTGAATTACCGACAATAAAATGGCGCCCGAAGCCATTCTCGGGCTCAGTTGATGAGCGCATAATGCCAAAAAGCAGAATAAGTGCCTGCTAATCATGTATATAATTGACAACCACCGTATTAGCGGAACGCAGTAAAGCGGGGACCTACTGTAGCTCGTTTTTTCACAAGTACCTCTAAAGATCACAGTCATATTCATAAATAGAATCAGCAACACGTGTTACCCAATCTTTAACAATTACCACTCCAATAAAATCATGACACTTACTTCTCTGAGATCATTTTCCAATTCTTCGTCTGCTCCGTTCCCATGTACGCCACTCATTAAGAAAGCCATCCATCCAAGACAGACAATGAAGTCAGCCAATGACGCGTTCATTTTTAAGTCACCAACAAGTATCCAAATATTGATCAGTAATATACGTCTAAGCAGAATATTCCCAGCTATAACAGTTAATTAAATAATTAATACTCTTTTAAATTATAGATGATGTATCTATCTTTCAGCGCACAGGACAATTTTTTTTCTGAATGTACTTCAATAGCGTAACTAGGTTTGTGTATTATTTTCTAAGCCAGCATGGCAGTTTGCGTTCTGACGTAAAAGGAATAAAGCATTAGTTGCCAGATGGCCAATAGCCTGCTGTATCTAATACAGATATCTTGGACTAGCCCTATGTCTCCCGATCAAGCAAGGCTTTCAAGAGTCATATTTATTATAATGTGGATTGGTTTTGTCGTCACCGTGAAGACATATTGTGGGCTGCTGGAATCAGTCTGTAAGTGAAGAGATCCGTAGCCTGCTGGAATCATTCTGGAAGTAAAGATACAAATATATGCATATTCAAATATATACACACATGAACATACATATAGATGTACTTAAACGCACCTACATGCCCATACAGACTCACACATACATACATGCACATTGATACTCGCTGTCTGATATTCCAACACATACACACATAGACATACACATAAAAAAACATTACTACCGGTATCCCCATGTTAATAACAGTTTACCGTTGCTGAGGTATCTGTATAAACATCATTACAACATATTACAGTAAGATTTTGGTCTCCATCTTTGAAACATCATCATAAAACAGTATAGATTATATTATTACAATGTTCCTAAAATCGAAAATGCACACATCATCCCTGATATTCTGGGTAGCTATATGCCCATGAAAGTAACAATGAGTAACACTTGCATACGCTATATACAACAGGTTTCCATGGTAAGCGAGAAACAGTAACTGTGGCTATTGACCTAGAGCAGCCTTTCTGAACGTTTTTTTTTTACTTTTATCCTGGATGAACCCTAGAAATAATTTTCGGGTCTCAGGGAACCCATTCATAAAAATTATTATATCTACAGTTCACAGTACGTTAGCGTGATCAGTAAATATAATAATGAAATAAAATTGTTCCATACTCTTTTGAGTAGAGAATGAATTTTTTTCTGTGGATATGTTTATTTTGACCAATTTATTAGCCAGCTATTTTTTGTGTGGTTCCCCGTCCCCACAAAGGATATCACTATAATGCAAGTCATTAGTGTAGATAGACGAAACTTCAAGTTTGTCATGTTAAATTTCCTACTTGATTTTTGTTTACTTAATTAATCCACGTAGGCTTAAAAGTCTCATCATAAATTTCTACTCTAGAATTAAAATTGCCCGCCGTTTTTCTACTACACCGGTAGTGCTTGTTCGTTCCCGTTAGTAAGTCTGTGGTGCGTAAGGGGAGGTTAAGGAAGGTAATTCGCGATGACAGACTGACGACATTAGCATTACAATTCAATCTCTATTCTGGAAGCCCCCGAGTAAGAGAGGTAGAGGGAAGATCAAAGAACACATGGAACAGAGAAGTGGAGACAAAACATAAAGTGGATGAAGAAGACTTGGAAAAGGTTATGAGATGATGGCATGGGACAGAAAGACTTGACATACGATTTTTGAATTCCTATGCTCCTTGAAAAGTTGATAGATGAAATAAGACGCCAACTACGCAATGGATAATGTCTACTTACTTTTCTTCTTCAGAACTAATTGTTTGTTCACAGTTCACCGCACGAACAACGAAGCAAAGATATAAAACATTGACAGGGCAATTAATAAAGCAAAACCCTCATACATCAGTAGCCGTTGCTTTTTCAGTACAAGTTATAATATTATTTTGGCAGTGCTCGCGAGGTTAAGTTCCAGTGAGAACTGCTCACGAGAAATATGTTAAAGTAACATTAACTGACCATATGTTTCTGTTATGTTGCTGTGAATTAATGAATGTTTGAACATCAAAGGTCATTCGTGTCGAACACGTTTAATGAAAGCTCTGAGATAACATACGCCCACACTCACTCGCTCGCTCACTCATCACTGACTCACCGAGTCATTCTGTCCTTCATTGACTGGCTCACTTACAACTGTCAATTATGGGAACTGATATTTGCGATAGCTCTGAAGTAGAAATAACATCTTTCATTTTCCACAGAATGCGTTCACATTTCGTTGTATGCATGCAAATTAGTGTACAAGATCGCAGACAATGACAATAATTTCAGCAATGAGTGAATCATCATTCTCAGTGAAAAATTCCGGCTCGAAACGTTTTCAACCAATTTCCGTGGCTGCGTCACATTCTGTCATTTGGAATTTGATTTGAAGTGTCTGTTATCTGCCAATGTAGATATTGTTTTACAATTTGCTAGAGAAAAAGCAAATTTGTTAACTGGCTCATACTCATTTACCCCACAAAACATAAATAGTATCACATTTTACATTAACAGTAAGGTATGTCCCAATTAATATTGTTTTGTTATTGTTGTTGTAGTTCAGAATCGATATAATTTAACTCTGGCCAGCTCATAAGTGCTCAGTCTTCCTTAATAAATGTAGAACGGATTAAATGCTGATTTTCCTATAGTGAGTTTGTGTCGTGGGTTGCCTCCCCTGTGCTCTGCAGTAGTGGTCCAACAATGGCCAAAACCTAAAGTATATAATGTGGGTCTTCAAAGGTATCTACCTTCGCCAAGAGTACTCTTGGCAGAGATACAGATCGAAGGATGAAGATGCTTCTACCTCGAGGGAGTTTTCATAAGATAATTCAGAAATCAAGAACAATGCTGAAGTGGACTGAGTAATTGCTAACTTTGTATCTGCCCGACACCTTTTATGGAGAATTATTATGTATTTTAGCTCGTTCAAGCCCCCAACTGATTTAATTCAGTGACATCTTAATTTAGTAGCTCTGTTTTAAGTGTATTTAAGATGACTGAGACATACGGGTGCAGTACACTCAAAAAAGTTAAATCAACTATAAATTGGTATATATACAAATAACAAATTTAATAATCAATTATATTTTACAGTGTAAAATGAATAATTCTCTTTTAAAAAACGTTTATCATCACAGGGTGATGTTACGGATATTGAGGCTATTTTCTGGAAAAAAGTTCACTTGGCAGCTTTTAAGTTTGTACTTAGCTGCCAGTGGTTTCTGCTCCAGCCGATGGTTGGTTCTTTGCAGGTTATGGACTGATGCACTCTTGTCACTGGTCAAGTCTGGAGGTAGTGACACGTTCCAAGAAATATTAAGGAGTAATCACGAAGCTAGTCCAGTGTCTTGAAGACCCGTCTGATGATGGTGTCTAGCGTTGACAGCAGGCCACTTATACCACACACTTTGTTCCAGAGATAGTATCCTCAACTGGTACCACCGACTTGTATGATGAAAGAAGAGAAACAAATACCAATGTGAGTATTTGGTTGCCTAACACACAATCGTCCCCCCCCCCCCTTTTGGTTTAATTCCACCATCCCATCTACCTCAGAACTTTACCATCTCTGAGCATTAATATTAATCCTAGTGAGCGAAAAACATTCATTACATTTATATTGAATATCTTTATATTTGCACTAGTTGAAAAGGTGAATAATATAATAATTTGTACATCAGTTCTATCATCATCCACTCCCTGCTCCATATGGATCTTGGGACTACGTCTTCTTTTTGTTCTCTATGAGAAACCTGCATAAAGCAGTTACCCTCTCCTGCAGTGGTGGTTCATGAAACCATTGTTCTATATGCTGAGGTTGCCAGCCTTTTATTAATTTTGATAATGGATTTTTTTTTTAAAATGACCTGGACATCCAATTAGCAATTTAATCATATTGTATTTCACATGTTAATAAATATATATGGTTAATTGGTTATCTAATATATTAGGGGGGATATGTGATGATTTTTTTATCTCCTGTCGGTGGTGGTTCGGGGTAATATAGAATTAAAAATGTTTAACTCAGTTTGATGGGGAGTTAGTGTTATTATAATATATAAATAATGTAAATTTAAAACTTAATAATAAAATTAGACGGCAATTAATAAATAATAATTAGGAATACTGACTCATGGCTCAGAGCAAAAGTTAAGGCAACTTGTTTAGGATGCCTCTAACACGCGATTAAACTTATAAAAATCAGGGTACCGCTTAAAAAAAAATTTACTGGTTAATAAAGATTACTGACTTTAAAAAAACTCAGATTTCCGGCTTTCCGTATTAATGTATAAATAGAGTTTTCCTGGGATATAAGTCCACACGATTATGGGATTAATTAAAACAAGGTCCGGTCCGATGTCCGATAAATGGAATTCTGATATCCTAATTTCTTACTCTGGCTATCCTGGTTGTAGAGTGGTTCTTGACGAGGTGAAATTTCACAGTGCTCTGATTAGCGGCGAAAGTAAGATTATTACTCTTGCAATCCTATGTAATTCTGATATATACGATTTGAACAGTGAGATGGGTAATATATAACTTGCTGTATCCTTTCACGTTGTTTGTGGTACAATCTGGACGAGGCTTCCAATAATATGTCGGTTGATATGGGATAGTGTTGTTTATTTTTATAATATTCTAGAATTACCTTGCAAATTGTAGGGAGTTGGTATTAATCATGCGTGCTCTATGATAATTGTTCCTCGTAGGGAATTTTCTGCACGACTCAATAAAATAGGTCCTTACGTGTAAATTATACAATTCGTTACGGTCATAGATTTCCGTCAATTCTCTGTAATGATTACCACTACAACTTCTTACATTATCACAAATAAAGTCTTCGTAATACTTCTGTCCGGAAGCGGTGTTAAGGTCAAAAGGGAAGTGATCTTTAGTATGCTAAGTTGGTCAGAGTGAATTTAGAGAATTCTGGATCATTAATGGATGTCACACCGCGAGTTCGCAAATATTTTGTAAGCAAAGTATTTCCTTTTTAAGTGCTTAAGGAGAAGTCATTTTTGGGTTGCTTCCCTTGAAAATAGTTCTGTCATCTTCGATCGGACTCCGCAGACGACTCTAGGCCTACTGCGATTTATTCTGTGGCTGGGTAGGAATAGATTGTTCTTGCTTCAGTATATCTATGGCCTGAATTTATACGTAGTGTTTGTATGAGTAGGACGAGTCTGTCTTATATATGGATATCTTTGCATTTCTAAGTCGAACTAATTTGGTTGTCGCTAGAAAAGGTCAAAGGCTATGCAGCGGAAGTATCGCTAGCAAAGGGTGTGATCCATGGCTGTCATCCTGTGAGGATGCCGAGTTTTGTTGTAGCAGGCTTTTTGCCGAAATAGTGATCTATATATGGATGGGGAAAAGTGATAATCATTTAGACATGTTGTATGTACTTTACCCCAGTGTTTATTCTCTTTTGCCAAGGAATGGCAAAGTTATATTTCGCATAAAAAGGTAAAACCACAATTTATTATGAACTTGGGCTTCGCCATCGTTGTTGATAAGCAGATGCACAGTGGTACTTTTAAAAAGAATATCCATTCAAAGGAAGAAGACATTCCTATGTATCAGCACTGGATTGTATGATATTATTCAATTACCTCTATGAGAGAACCTATGAAGAAATGAGGACATTTAATGAATGACTAATTTTGGTCTATATTCTATAGTGAGTGAAGCTCACGAGAGAGAGAACAGCCATGTTGAAATTCATATACTTTGTATTTATCGAGTGAGAAAAAGGGATGCCTGTACTATCGCTCGATGAACCAAGAGATCACTGCTACATGTGAGAACCCATGTCTGGGATTCCTATATTATGAAATATATATATATTGAACTTTACGTGAAGGAATATTCGCTAGACGAGGTTAGGTCTAGGAGCCTTCCTATGTATTGGTTATGGTCTGACGTGCCCAGTCAGTAAAGCCAGATGATTTACATGATGGAACGCTGAATGCTTATTTACGAATGCTCCATTATGATATTTGCCAAGCATGAATGCTAACTTAAGATGATATTCCTGTGATCAACATTATGCTGTCTATGTCGACATTTGTTCCTGTAACCATACACGTACTGTCCAAGTGTGCGTCCCATTAAATGTTATAAAAAGACCACCGTAGTTCCAGTACTTCTTGAATTCGAACAGTGTGAGTATGAGTGATGTACTACCAACCTGTCAACTCTATCGAATCATTCTACCATTCGCGTACTGACATTCAGATACACACTCATTGTTTACACTCACATTCTTGTCGGAGCCTCATCACGTTCCAGGACAAGATGACCTGTATGACCAAAACTGTGCTGGGTTTGATGAGTTGACAATCGTTACACTTTACTACACCAGTCCCAACATCTACATTTATCCACTGGTGGACATTCACATCATTTAGCAAATAAAGCATGATTCAACAACTAGTAGCCAGTATGAGTTAACAACTACACACAAAGAAAGAGTTTAACAACTGGTGTGCCAGCTTCCTGGGTCAACCTGCACAGTGACCATATTGAGAAGTAAACTACTGAGACCAGACGTTCCTTGGGGTCTGTTACGACACACAAATACATCAGCAGTACAACTCTACAGTGATGTCAGCGTGACCTGTCCTGTCGAGAGTATGCAGTAACTAGGTCAGGGTTTGTTGACATTTGGTTCATTGGACATTTGCCATACAACTGACAGTGTTACACAGCGAGCTTGGTTGAAACATAGAACATTACACATCAGGACTGGAGAATATTTGACAGTGTTTGCGAAAGAAAATGTTATTGAACTGAGAAGTCCTACATTGATTGTTATCATTCAAATCAACGATGGAGCTTCTATTTCTGTGTTGAATTTAAAATAATTAGACCAGAAGTATTTGTTTAATAAAGTACCACAGTACTGTACTATTAGGCAGTGTAACTGAGCCTTCATTCCAACACATTCTTTCTGCAACACTCTATTTACATCATATTGCCATACTATTTATGCATTTATGTATTTATGTTTAACTATTTATATGTGATATTTGTTTGTATCCAGCGGGTTGTTGTTTCGGTTGGGCGGTGTCACACAGCAGAGTATCCCACGTAATAGAGGGTCTGATGTGTGCGTTTCTATAGGTGCAATTTTCTTCATTGGAAATTTGCTGCGACAGCTGTTGCTATTAGTGTTAGCTGTGAAGTCTGTACTCATTGTTGTTTTTGTAATATTCCTCTGTTCTTTAGTTTGTTTTGATTTGTTTGTAATTTGTTGGTCTACCCTATTCTATCTTTCAGTTCTATTCTCAATTTATATTTATATACTGTGGCGTTATTTGTATTTGTTATCCTCTTGCGGTTTATCTTTTATTGTTTTTCCAATTTTATTTATTTCATTTCCGCAAATGTTTTCATGTTTTTCTGTATAACTGTTTTGTTTTGTGCCTGATCGACATACACTATTTAAAATATAGTTGATCATATAAATTGATGTACAAGAATCAACTGATAGTTAATTGCTATTACTAAAGGTACACAGTTGATGATATAAAACACTATTTCTGGTGCACTGCACTTATATTATAGAGTGAACCAGCAACTTATAGCTGTTATTATATAAGGATTTATACAAGACCTTTGTAAGGCTTGTTTCCCACAGTGATTGGGATAGTTAAGTACTATTTTTCACAGGTTACAAAGTTATCATACAAAGTCTTTGATTAAGACTAAGAAAGTA
The DNA here is from genome assembly GCA_024509875.1 of Oreohelix idahoensis. NCBI lineage: Eukaryota > Metazoa > Mollusca > Gastropoda > Stylommatophora > Oreohelicidae > Oreohelix > Oreohelix idahoensis. The sequence goes on along the minus strand of JAMPIV010019240.1, from coordinate 823,537 downwards.
AATTTATTTACTTTTGCAAATTACTGATCTTATTAGACAAGATGTCTACCTTGGATTATTTTATCACACAAGGCAGGGCTCTTGATAAGACTGGTCAGCAGTTAGAAGAATGGGCAGTTGCTCAATATGACAAAGCATTGGCTGCTGAAGAAAGAAAAGCATTGATTGAAGAAAAGAAATTAGAAGCTGAGGAAAGAAAATTACAAAGAGAGGATGAACAAAAGAAATTGCAGATACAGACTGATGAAAAAAGATTCCAGATGGAAATGGAAAAAGAGAAAAGAAAAGATGAAGCTGCTGCTGAAGAGAAAAAAATTACAGGCTGCTGCAGAAGAGAGAAAAATTACAAGCTGAAGCTCAAGAAAAAAAAGCAATAAGAGAACATGAACACCAAAAAGAACTTTTAGCATTTGAGTTAGAAAAGTTAAAGTTAACAAACATAAGTAATGTTAATCAAGCATCTAGTGGTAATGGTAAACCCTTTACTTACAAGGTCAAGGTACCAGCGTTCAACCCTTCCAGTGATGACATAACATTCTGGCTAAACAGATTTGAACGCTCGTGTCGAGCACATAATGTGGACAAATCACAATATGCTAACCAGTTATCAGAAAATCTGAAAGGTGATTCTCTGACTAGTTTAAGTTTGGTTGAAGAGGCTGACAAAGATAACTATGATGTTATTAGGGCAGCCTTATTAAAGAAGTATCAGTTGTCTGAAGAGGGTTATCGGAAGTTGTTTAAGACAATGGTGCCTGAGGCAGGTGTAGAATTCTCAGAATTCATTGCAAGGACACGACTTACATTTGATCGTTGGATTGAGCTATCCAAAACAGAAAAGACTTATGAAGCCCTTATGGACTTGATACTCAGAGACAAGATTATGTCAAGTATAAATAAACCTTTCCTCGAATTCTTACATGAGCGTAAACCTAAGTCTCTAAAAGAAATGGAACAGTATTGTACCCAATACGTCACTGCACATCCGGACGTAGCTATTAGCAACAGTAAGGTTAAAGAAGGTATGCCAGTTGCTTCTGCAACACCATACAACCCTAATCACTCTCACAAATTCCAAGGACCTCAAAATAAGTTTAATAAAAAAAGGTAACTATTACAGTTATCAGAACCAAGGTAACCAATCATTTCAGGGTTCTTCTTCGAATACCTGGAGAAGAGCTGACAGCCCTCGATTCAGGGGTGGTCATAATTACAGGAACTTTCGCAAAGGAAGTCATTCTAGAAACTATCCAAGTTTTCCTTCATGGAGACAACAGGATCATAATTACCGAGATACTCATTATAATGAATATGATGATAGTAACCAAAGGAGCTATGATTCAAACCCGAGTAGAGGTTATAATAGTGGAAACAATGATAAGTACAGAGGCAATAATAACAGAGGTAGAGCACAATTCAAAAAAACATAAAGCTCATTACCAGGCGAACTCTGCACAGCAAGAGTCCCACGAAGCCTATAAACAAAATAAAGATAATGATGACTCTAATAATATGGCATGTGCCGCTTTTGATTTTGGGAGAGCATCTCAGTGCCCCCAATGCAAAACATTATTTGAGCCAACCACAGTGTCTACTTTAAGCTGTGGCCATCCTCTTCCCGCTCTTCCTGCGTCAATCGCGCATGATGGGAGAGGTTCTCTTGTCTTACACAAAGGTTTAGTAAATGACAATCCAGTCTCAGTACTTTTTGATTCTGGATGCACAACTATTGGGGTTAGGCAGTCACTCATAGATCCTTCTCATTCTACAGGCAAAGTAGTCAAATGCGTAACATTTGGCGGCACCATAGAGAAATACTCTACCGCTATCATTAGGATTGCTACTCCTTTCTTCACAGGAGATGTACACGCATGTCTTTTGCCGGATCCGATCGCTGATCTTATCATCGGTCGCATTCACGGAGTCAAAGAATGCACTCCGGAGCAAATTTCCGTTTGGGAAAATCAAAATATGCAATCTGCTAATGCAGTAGTCACTAGAGCTCAAGCTCTCAATATGCCTGAAACTTCATCTGTTGAAGATAATGAAGTGCATAACCAAGATGATCCCTTGGTAATTTCTCGTGACTCGTTTATAAAACAACAAGAAGAAGATCCGACTCTTAAGAAATTCTTCACTCTTGTAACAAAAGGTGATCCGAATAAAGATTCAAATTGTAAATCTTGGATTACAATGAAGAATGGCGTACTTGTACGTATGGTGCAAGACTCCACTAAGTCAAGTCATTCTCAGATTCTTGTACCCAAGAATTTGAGAGTTAAGATCTTACAACATGCACACGACTCTCAGTGTGCTGGTCACATGGGTTTTTCCCGTACAAAGTCAAGAGTTCTTGCGGCTTTCTTTTGGCCTTTTGTGAACAAGGACATACGGATCTATTGTCGATCCTGTAAAGTATGTCAAGAAGTCAAATCCAAAGGTCCTCGTCATGCTGCGCCTATTCAGGCTGCAGATATTCCTATTCGTCCATTCCAGAAAATGGCGATAGACATCATTGGTCCATTCAAGATCAAATCTGCTAGAGGACATCAGTTTATCTTAACGTGTGTAGACATGTGCACACGTTGGCCAGAGGCTATCCCTCTAAAGAGCATTACTACCGCTGACATTGCAGATGCTCTTTGGCTTATATTTTCTCGGCTGGGATTCCCCGGAGAAATATTATCAGATCATGGCACCCAACTGATATCGGATACCATGTCTCAAGTAATGTCTACTCTACAGATAGAGAGATCTTTGAGTAGCATCTATCATCCTATGTCCAATGGGATGGTCGAGCGACTAAATAGAACACTTAAGAACTTATTAGGGAAGATAACTGAGGATCATCCTCAGGATTGGGATAGGGTTTTACCCGCGGCCCTCTTCGCGTACAGAGAGGTCCCCAATGAACATACAGGGTTTTCGCCCTTTGAACTTGTCTTTGGCGCGCGACCGCGCGGCCCAATGTCTTTGCTGCATGATCTTATAACAGCTGACAATATTGACGATGACACAAAATCTTCTTACGAGTATGTCATCGCGCTGAGACAAAAGATTATCGAAGCATGCAAATTGGCAACGTCCTCTTCTGAGTTTGCTAAGCAGAAGGCAAGACAATTTGCTAATAAGAAGAGAACTTTACGACAACTTTGTCCTGGTGACAAAGCATTTGTTTTGCTACCTTGTCGTGAAAATAGACTCCTTATTAGTTGGAAAGGTCCGTACGATATAATATCGAAAATTTCAGATGTTGACTACATCGTCGATATTAACGGGAAGCATAAAACCTTCCACATCAATATGCTTACGGAGTTCCATGAACGTCCTGACTATCTACAGCCTATTTTCCAGGCAACGGACGATTCTCATGTCAAACATGGTCATTACTCATCACTGTCTGTAATACAGGATGAGGAAACAAGTTTTTCGGATGTTAATCTCCCGCTTCCAATGATCCCACTTCATTCTAGTGAATCATGGAAAGACGTTACTGTTTCTCCTGATTTGTCTCTAGGAGAACGGCGACAAGTTTCGTCTATGTTACAAACATTTCAGGATGTCCTCACTGACATCCCTGGACAAACTCATGTCATTGAGCATGACATTGTTCTAACTGAACATACTCCAATTAGGGTTAGGCCTTATCCTATCCCTATACATTTCCAAACACAGGTTGAAAAGGAGTTGGATGAAATGATAGATTTACAAATAATCGAACCATCCACTTCTGCATATTCTTCGCCGATGGTTATTGTTCGAAAAAAAGACAATAACATACGTCTTTGCGTTGACTATCGCAAATTGAATCAAGTTACGAAGTTCGATGCTGAACCTATGCCTTTACTAGAAGAGTTACTTACTCGTCTTTCTAAATCGCATTTTTTCACTAAACTTGATTTGTCTAAAGGATATTGGCAAGTTCCATTATCCGAACGCGCCAAACCTCTTACCGCTTTCTCTACTCCCAGAGGCCTTTTCCAATGGAATTTTATGCCTTTCGGCCTTATGAACGCACCAGCTACATTTGTACGCATGATGCGTCGAATCCTATCGTATCGGTCAGATGTCATTGCTTATCTAGACGACATCTGTCTTTTCAGCGATACTTGGGAAGATCACTATTCAGGGTTAGTTGAATTATTATCAACTCTGCGTGAGTATAACCTGACAGCAAAACCATCTAAAGCTTGTATTGGCTTTAGCGAAATTGCTTTCTTAGGCCATCGAGTAGGTCACGGTTTCTTGAAGACAGAAGACCATAATATCACTAAGATACTTAACATCTCTATCCCTAGGACTAAAAAGCAAGTGCGAAGTCTTTTAGGTCTCATACAATTTTATGGACGTTTCATTCCGAATCTGTCCTCTATCATGGCACCTCTCTCTACACTATTAAAGAAAGGGTCGCCTAACATGGTTCACTGGTCTCATGAATGCCAATCTTCACTAGAGAAGATCAAAACTATGTTTTCATCACCACCTATTTTAGTGTTACCTACAACAGATAAGACATTTGTTCTTCGTAGTGACGCTTCATCCACTGGGATTGGAGCGGCACTAATGCAAGAGTACTCTGGAACTCTGCATCCTGTAATGTACATATCCAGAAAACTTAATGCTGCAGAAAGGAATTACTCGGTTTTAGACCGTGAATTATTGGCAATGGTTTGGTCAATTCTCAAACTCCAAAGATTCCTTCTGGGCGCGCATTTCGTAGTGGAAACTGACCAAAAAGCTCTTACGGCTATCCAAAGTAAAAACTTGAAGAGCTCGAGATCAACTCGATACGCAATCGCTCTTCAACCTTTTCATTTTTCGGTACGAGCTATCCGTGGTTCAGAAAATGTGATGGCGGACATTCTGTCCAGATGCCCACATGATGCCACTAACTGTTAAATATTGGATCTTTTTAATATGTATAACTTTACAACAGTTATTTTTTGTTTCTTTACTAAGATACACATTTGTAATTTAATAATAGAATGATGGTATCGCTACTTAGCGGTTTATTGATGTTAATTCACCGCTGTTCTTTGATGATTGTTTCTTCATAAATCATAAATTTAAGATTGTAGTGTGAATTTTTGGTATGCATTGTATAATTACCAGAATTGTATTATACGTACATCACACCTTCCTGGAAACATTTATTCGTAGGGAAACAATTTCTCTCAGATTTTGAGATATATATTCTCACCAGTCATATTAGGAATTATAGTTATTCCTGATATTTTCATCTGCGCAGTATTCTTGCGTTGTGAGCCTATTCTACGGTGCTCCTAGATGTATTTAAAAAAAAAAAAAAATTATATTTTTTTTTTTTTTCCCGGGAGGTGTGGTAAGACTGTAAAGGGCAATTTTTACTATCTTGCAATATAATACATTTATATTCTTATTATGTTCGCAAATATTTTGTAAGCAAAGTATTTCCTTTTTAAGTGCTTAAGGAGAAGTCATTTTTGGGTTGCTTCCCTTGAAAATAGTTCTGTCATCTTCGATCGGACTCCGCAGACGACTCTAGGCCTACTGCGATTTATTCTGTGGCTGGGTAGGAATAGATTGTTCTTGCTTCAGTATATCTATGGCCTGAATTTATACGTAGTGTTTGTATGAGTAGGACGAGTCTGTCTTATATATGGATATCTTTGCATTTCTAAGTCGAACTAATTTGGTTGTCGCTAGAAAAGGTCAAAGGCTATGCAGCGGAAGTATCGCTAGCAAAGGGTGTGATCCATGGCTGTCATCCTGTGAGGATGCCGAGTTTTGTTGTAGCAGGCTTTTTGCCGAAATAGTGATCTATATATGGATGGGGAAAAGTGATAATCATTTAGACATGTTGTATGTACTTTACCCCAGTGTTTATTCTCTTTTGCCAAGGAATGGCAAAGTTATATTTCGCATAAAAAGGTAAAACCACAATTTATTATGAACTTGGGCTTCGCCATCGTTGTTGATAAGCAGATGCACAGTGGTACTTTTAAAAAGAATATCCATTCAAAGGAAGAAGACATTCCTATGTATCAGCACTGGATTGTATGATATTATTCAATTACCTCTATGAGAGAACCTATGAAGAAATGAGGACATTTAATGAATGACTAATTTTGGTCTATATTCTATAGTGAGTGAAGCTCACGAGAGAGAGAACAGCCATGTTGAATTTCATATACTTTGTATTTATCGAGTGAGAAAAAGGGATGCCTGTACTATCGCTCGATGAACCAAGAGATCACTGCTACATGTGAGAACCCATGTCTGGGATTCCTATATTATGAAATATATATATATTGAACTTTACGTGAAGGAATATTCGCTAGACGAGGTTAGGTCTAGGAGCCTTCCTATGTATTGGTTATGGTCTGACGTGCCCAGTCAGTAAAGCCAGATGATTTACATGATGGAACGCTGAATGCTTATTTACGAATGCTCCATTATGATATTTGCCAAGCATGAATGCTAACTTAAGATGATATTCCTGTGATCAACATTATACTGTCTATGTCGACATTTGTTCCTGTAACCATACACGTACTGTCCAAGTGTGCGTCCCATTAAATGTTATAAAAAGACCACCGTAGTTCCAGTACTTCTTGAATTCGAACAGTGTGAGTATGAGTGATGTACTACCAACCTGTCAACTCTATCGAATCATTCTACCATTCGCGTACTGACATTCAGATACACACTCATTGTTTACACTCACATTCTTGTCGGAGCCTCATCACGTTCCAGGACAAGATGACCTGTATGACCAAAACTGTGCTGGGTTTGATGAGTTGACAATCGTTACACTTTACTACACCAGTCCCAACATCTACATTTATCCACTGGTGGACATTCACATCATTTAGCAAATAAAGCATGATTCAACAACTAGTAGCCAGTATGAGTTAACAACTACACAAAAAGAGTTTTAACAACGTTCGAGAAGTTTTTGTAAGTCAGAAAAAAGAGCGTCGTGAGTGCTGATCATCTCGAGTAGTGAGATGTAGTTGTTCTGTATTGTAGAGCTGTGGATAGCGCGCAGCTAGTCCGTGAATGGACTGATCGGCTGTGTGTGAACGGCCGATTCTGTTGACTGTTTGAGCGGGAAATGTGTATCCCCGGGCAGTCTGTCCTAGGCGTTGACGGAGTGAAGTCAACCCTGGGTGTTTCTCTAAATGTGTGTTCCTGACCAGTGTTCGGTGAAGATGTTTAGAGTGTTTTGCAATGTGTGTCTCGATGGAGACTTTTGTACAGGACTGTATTGAATATTCTTTCATGTGTTACATTATTTGAAGATAGTACGTACTTCCATATTAACTGCAGTGTGAAGATTAATGAAGCTATTATGTAGCGTGAATAATGAAGGCCAGGATTTTGTACAGGCCGTATTTGATATTAACTGCAGTGTGAAGATTAATGGAGCTATTATGAAGCTATTATGACGGCCAGGATTTTGTACAGGCCGTATTTGATATAACTGCGGTGAAGGCAGTCCTTGAGGGATTTTGCTATTGTGCACGTTCGATGAGGAGTGCACTATTATTCTGTAATTGAGCTCTATGAAGAAGACATTTAAGAGTCGGAGATTTATCGACTTTATAAGGCCATATTTATAACTGCGGTGAAGGCAGTCTTTGAGGGATTTTGCTATTGTGCACGTTCGATGAGGAGTGCACCGCTATTTATAATTGAGCTGTAAGAAGAGACAGCGCTGATGATTTCGTATATTATTACTGGAGGGATCCAGGAACGTATATTAGTAGCACTGCGATGTTTGCAGGCTACCGAAAGAGAGAGCGCTGATTATGATTATTATAGTACTGCGATGTGAGCAGTCTTTCTGGATGAGGCCATATGTATGAGGCCGTATTTATAACTGCGGTGGATGCCGTTTATTAAGGAACATTGTTAATGTGTACCTTCGATGAGAAGTGCGCCACTATGTGCGGTAACTGAGCTCTGTGGGGTGTTTGAGCTTATGAATTCACTTACCTGATGCTTTGTACTTTATGCTGTAATTTTCGTCTGTGTCATCGTGACTGTGTGTAGCGTTAATAAAACTGTTCATTAACTGTTACCAGTCGTTCTACGCTACATGGCTTCCATGTGTGTTGCTGTGACGAATGAATGCACCAATACACACTTACTTTGAACAGTCCAGACAGTGACAGTAGTATCATATTTATAAATAGCCCTGTATGGGCGTGGCCTATAATCAGAACGCATTTAGTCGTCCTCATTACTGTACAGCTATCAACACTGTCATACGTTTACAGCCCTGGCAACATTAACAGTATTAAGCGGTTACAACATTTCCGTCGTCTTCAAGTATGTGTCTACAATATGTCACCACCTGGATAATTTACTGCCCTGTACCTTTGCAAAAAAACATTCATCATGTGACCAGCTGGGTTGTGTTCTCTCCATGAGAGAAAATAGGAAATCACAATAGCCATATGAGCGCTAAATAAACTTGCTGGGGCGAACTTCGTGTTAATCCATGTTTCGTACACGAGAATTTTACCAACATGACTGTCGGTCAATATTGCATCACCTGTCTACTCTCTCAGCAGGGATGGTCAGGTAAACAGACACGGCGAATTATTACAGGAAGAAGTATAAACAATGACTCGAAAATACCAATACTGCCGGAGAGGAAAAGAGAGCAAACAAAGTTATGTGACATTTTGTTTTATACACGCCACATGCTTCCTCTTTTACATCTATCCCTGGTAGTTTTAGGTTTGATGCTAAACTCCAGCAATCTTAGTCTTATTGATTCATTAACTAAAGTGCCGTTTTCTATCAAGCGATAGTTTGTATCTCTCCATTTTCCATATCCATTGTCCTCACTATGGGCGCTCTCAGCATGAAGGCACTGGATATAAATCCAGCAACCTGGAAGGAAGAAGCTGAAGATCGCACCAATGGGTGATGCTCTCTACGGCGACACCTCAGATTGGGCTAAAAGAAGTTCTCATGGCAAGCATAAGAGAGGAGACAACGTCGTTAGGAACACCAAGACAATAAGCAGCTGAGAGCTGTCACATAAGGAACGCATTCCTATAGTCAGTTATGACTGAAGGGGCTATTATTTTATTATTATTATGACACAAACAATGACAGTCAATTGTGTTTGGATATGCGCCCTAAAATATAACCGACTAGGTTGAACGGGACGCGCCTCGCCAAAACTTTATATTTAAAAAAAATTACAGTCAACATTCGTGGAACTTTTTACTTAGGAGGACAGCATTTGAAAAGGTAGTAAGAACAGTAGGAAATAGATTTTAAAACTAGAGACATTAAAAACTGAGTGAGAAAAAGCATGCAAACAGCCTGACACTATGAACAAGGAGTAGACAGTGGCTAGTAAATAATGGACACCTTTCAGATCCAGATCTCTTGAGGTACACAATTATCTATGCTACAAGTAATATCTCCACCTAGTCTCCACCAATATTCATCTATCTCTTGGTACGTGGCGCTTAAATTTGGGAGTACCAATCGCCATCTTTCAGGCGATAACATCGTGAACTTGAGCGCACTCTTTTGTGCAACTTTCTACGAGTACCAACATGCAGGAGGAGTTCGATGAGACAGTAAATTATTTGTCTTTTAATGACCTCGTTAAGTGAACATTTTGGGATCTGCATGCATACATATATACATGAATACACATACCTACATACATAGGCCATCTACAGTCCATATATAATATATATATATATAATATATGTAAGTATATAAATTTATATATATATATATATTTATATTCTATCTATCTATCTATCTATCTATCTATCTATCTATCTATCTATCTATCTATCTATCTATCTATCTATCTATCTATCTATCTATCTATCTATCTATCTATCTATCTATCTATCTATCTATCTATCTATCTATCTATTTATCTATCTATCTATCTATCTATATATCTGTCTGTCTGTCTGTCTGTCTGTCTGTCTGTCTGTCTGTCTATCTATCTATCTATCTATCTATGTCGTGTATGTCTGCCTGTTTGTCTAATTACCTATCATCTGTCTGTCGGTTTATGTCTGTGTTTGCTTATATGTAAATCTATCCTCTCTTTGTAACATCTACCTGTCTACTTATCTGCTCTCCCTCCATAACTCTTAGTTGAACCTCCACCATTCCACTGGCCACCTTCTGTTACTCATCATCACTGTAACATACTCCCTCATTCACAAAATATACCACCACAGCCCAGACAAGTACAGCAACAAATGTGATGAATCAATGCCCCCTCATTCTTTTTTCTTGTCTCGTCAACGACTTACGCACACATTGTTCAAAGGAGTCAATTAAAGAAGATTCTGATCGAAACCTCATCCAATATTCCCCATAATGTTTATCACCAGCCTGAACTGTTTTCTGTCAATGACACTCCAAACCTCTTCACACTCTAACTGGATTGGGTCGAGTAGAGTTCATCGGAGAGAGTGTGAAATGAAGAACACTGGAGTAAAGCCAATAGAACCCGCTGAAGATCAGACAAGAAAACAGCTGAAGAGATAGATTGGGCAGACAGCTAGGAAACAGCGCTTGCTTAACTCGTCAGGCAAGCAATGGTATTGAACCACCCAGCGAATGTGGAAAAGTAGCTTATCAAGAAGTGACATATTGAAAGATGGTGAATACTATTTAAGTGAGAGAAAGAGACAGCTTCCAAGAGACAAATGAAAAGCAACGTGTGACAGCTGACTTGCGTAACAAAGGAAGCTAAGGATAGCACGGTCGAGAGGGCAGAGAAGTGGGAAATAAAGAGTTACAAAAGTGAAAATGTGCGTGACCTATATACAGTAAAAATCGGCATGAAATTGAACTCTTAAGAACGAAAAGTAAGGGGAGACTTGTTAAAATGTTTCGGGAAGCGAAATACTATATAAAATTTCATGTCTTATGCACACAAGCAAGGAAATAATTTTATAAAATTGTGTACTGCTTACAATTACTGGCTATATATACGAGTATATATATATATATAACTTATGTTTTCACGAAGCCTGCTTCATAGTGTCCATGTCCTCTTGCAGCGATGGTATTTGTAGCTATTTGTTTTACTTGACGAGCATAATTATGTACATTCATTCATTCATTCATCACCATTCAGTTCCCAATGTGCACAGGCGTTCAACAAACCTGTGCCAAATCTTCCTGTTCAGTATTTCCATGTCCTCTTCACCCTCTTCATGTTTGTCTCCATTCCTTTTTCCACATGTTCCTTAATCTCCATCTACCTATTCCTACCCTGGAGATTTCCCAACAAGGACTACCTTGTAACGCTATCAACATGTTTCCTCAACGTGTGCCCCACCCATCTCCATGACTATAATTGTATTATATATATATATATATATATATATATATATATACATATATATATATATATATATATATATATATCACAGTGGGCTGATCACCTGCTTGCCAACCAATCTGATATATATATAAACAGCGATAGGTTGATCAATATATATGGCCACATATATGGCTAAGGATGGAAGAAGAAGAAGATATATATATATATATATATATATATATATATATAATTTCGTTTCTTCAAAAACCCTACGGACTGTTTTATTATGTTTTGCGCATTGACATTTGTAATGTGACCCATTTATGTCATTTGTAAATGTGACCCATTTATGACATTTGTAATGTGACTCATTTATGTAATTTCTAATGTGACCACTTTATGACAATTTGTAATGTGACCCATTTATGTCATTTTGTAATGTGACCTATTTATGACATTTGTAATGTTACCCAGTTATGATAATATTCACAATTATCTCAGACCTAAGGGTCTTTTGTATTTGGACATGCGCCCTAATATAACCGACTAGGTTGAACGGGACGCGCCTCGCCAAACGAGACAAAAGTTTTACTTGAAAAAAAAAAAAAAAAGTTATGATATTTGTAATGTGACCCATTAAGACATTTGTAATGTGACCCATTTATGTAATTTGTAATGTGACCCAAGTGTACAAATGACCCATTTAAGATACTCAAATCACCTTCGTTCCACTGTTAGCATTTTTGTTATTATTATAATAGATAGTCGCATATCAGTTACTGTCGTAGAGAAGTGACATGTCAGAGACTTCACTATGGTAGGTTCAGCTTTTTTAATGAGGTGGGGGTCACCAGATCCCTCCCTTGCTATGTCATCCCTAAGTCAAGGGCAAAACCAGGTATCCATTTTACAGCTCGGTAGACTTGAGTGGAATGCTACCACGTTTCGAACCCAAAACCCATTAACTGTATAGTAAAAGTAAACGTAGTCCCATGACAGATACGGCCGTAGAGGAGTAAAGTATAGAGATTTCACTAAACTAGGTCCAGCATCGAGAGGTGGGGTGACCAGTTCCATTCCTCTCTGCCTTTTCCTTCCCTAACTCAAGTGCAAAGTCAGGTACCCATTTATCTGTATAGTTCGACCTTTAAAAAAAAAAAGCAGACGGCAATATTCTACGCTAATATATAATTTGTTGAAAGGGTTACCACCATTGCCACTTGGGGTTTACGAGTGGTAAGAATTAAAAAAAAATATGTATAGAATGTGTGATTCCTATATACACTCATTGGGATTGTCGCCTGTGCTACGGAGTTCGTGCACTGTGCAGAGATCCTCCTTGTGTGATCTAAGGGAGGAGATCGGAACAATGGTGAAGTTGTCCGTGTACAATAAAGATTGTCCTTAAAACCAAACCAACCAAACCAAAGAATTATACAAGCACAGATTTCAAAACAAAGAAAAAAAATTGCTACATTTGTCTTAGTGCTATTATTTTTTTTACCCATAAAAATACACCACCCAAATCTCTCACCCTGACTGCTTGACTTGACTTTGCTGGGGCCCTATCACGAGCAATCAATTGGAAGATCAATCAAAATTACGTTTCCATTTCGCGTCGCGTCTGCAATTGTTGGCACAATTGGCCTATTGGTGTTTCCTCTATATGCACGCGATCATGCCCAGTTTTCCCTGCACTTCTTTAGAGGATCCACAAAGATTACAGTCATTAGATGTCATGAGAAATAACTGAAAATTCGGTGGACGGAGATTCCCAAAGCTTAATTGAAAAAAAAAGGGGGTGAGATTCCTTCCGATCGATCAGAGTCAATAAGGGAGGTAATCAAATCTAAACATGGGATATCATCTGTTGCCGGATTGCCCTCTTGAGAAGCCAGCGCAAAGCAAACGGTTTTTTCGCTTGTTGCTCTCCAAAGATTTCATCGATTTAGGGGCGAGGTGTACATGTAGAATTCTCAATAATTTGTTTACGCGCCCCTTTCTCAGGAATGTGCCAGCATTCATTTCTGGTGATCTATTCTTAAGTGGCCCGAGTCTGGAAGTGAGATGGGGGCAGTATGGGCAACGACGGGAACAGATTTCAAGTTTCCATAAATACGTGGAAGTTTTATTTCTCTTTCTCTTTATTCTCCTTTTTTCTTTCTATCTTAATGATTTTAATTTGAACACTAACATTTTTCCTTTTTCGTTTTCTTCCCTTCCCTATTTCTTGTTCGCTTCCTCTTCAGCTTATTTTCTCATTCTTCCGCATTTTTAATTTCAATTCTCTTTTTCTTATATTTCTCTTGTCCTCAATCCAACTTTTTTATATCGTTTCCTCTTTTCTCATTTCTTTTCTATACTTGTTCTCTGTGTCATCCACTTTCCGCCTGTTCTTATTAGCAACGTAAGGAAAACTATTGCGATTTTAAATTTGTCATTGCTGATAGAAATGTGCTTAAAAAACAAAAGTTAGCAGTAACTGATGTTTTGCCGATGACCAGTAACAAAATGACAAGATATATCTTATTATGCACAAGTGTGAGTAGATAAACGACCTGGAAGATTATCTATGTTGTCGAGAAATTGGAAGAAATAAAGAAATGGTAAAAGATCTAAAAAGTAAGCGAAGTTAATTCGAAAGTAATGGCAAGAAAAGAGGGGAGCCGAAAAGTCAGACATGCAGGCGTGAGAAGAATTAAAAGTACTCAATATCTTTACAAATGGGAGAAGGTATTCAGCAAGCTGAACGCTAACTTTGATTCTACAGATCAATCTTTTCTAGATTTTGAAAAGATGCTCATGGAATCGCGTGATTTGTGGAAAGTGAGTCGCCATTCTGATAAAGTTGCCAGCCTCTGTTATCGAAGGTGCTGTATAAAAATATAGAATAACAGGGCAGACAGACCGAATGATAAATAGGTTGGAGAATATAGACAGATAAAAATAGATTAAGGAACATAGACCGGCAGACAGATGAATAAATAAGCGATCACCGACAGACTGCAACACAGATAAATATATTATAGAACATAAAATGACAGCCAGATAGACAAACAAATAAAGAGATTATAAAACATAGACAGCGAAACAGACAGGTAGATAAATATACTACAAACCTTATACCGATAGATAGATAGATAGATAGATAGATAGATAGATAGATAGATAGATAGATAGATAGATAGATAGATAGATAGATAGATAGATAGATAGATAGATAGATAGATAGATAGATAGATAGATAGATAGATAGATAGATAGATAGATAGATAGATGGATGGATGGATGGATGGATGGATGGATGGATGGATGGATGGATGGATGGAGTGATAGATGGATGGATGGATGTATGGATAGGTAGGTAGGGAGGTAAACAGACAGACAGAGAAACAGACAGACAGAACGAACGAATGAACGAACTTTATTTTCAAAGGGTTAGGAATTGGGCGCGCAGGCCCGTCTAAAATTCTGCCCTTCCATTCACAGACAGACAGACAGATAGAACGAACGAACGAACGATCGAACGAACGAACTTTATTTTCAAAGGGTTAAGAATTGGGCACGCAGGCCCGTCTGACATTCTGCCCTTCCTCTCTCTCTCATCATATATACTATATCCTTTCATCCTCACATTTACTATAAGCATAATTAAGGCATTTATCATTATAAAAGTAATATTACATTTACAATAATCATCATAATTAAAGTACGTTTTTAACATTAAAAAAGAATAATAATAATAATAATAATGAATGTAAAAATAAAATAAATAAAAATAAACATTAATAGATAGATAGATAGATAGATAGATAGATAGATAGATAGATAGATAGATAGATAGATAGATAGATAGATAGATAGATAGATAGATAGATAGATAGATAGATAGATAGATAGATAGATAGATAGATAGATAGATAGATAGATAGATAGATAGATAGATAGATAGATAGATAGATAGATAGATAGATAGATAGATAGATAGATAGATAGATAGATAGATAGATAGATAGATAGATAGATAGATAGATAGATAGATAGATAGATAGATAGATAGATAGATAGATAGATAGATAGATAGATAGATAGATAGATAGATAGATAGATAGATAGATAGATAGATAGATAGATAGAACTTTATTTTCAAAGGGTTTAGAATTGGGCACGCAGGCCCGTCTAACATTCTGCCCTTCCTTTCTCTCTTCTTCCATAGTTAATCCATTTATTCTCACACGTATCCTAAATATTACTTAAATAATAAAATAACAAAAAAGTACAATAAAATAAAATCCCAACATTGTAACAGTACAATAACAGTTACACAGATTTACAGATGCGTATCATAATTTATACTAAACAGGACAAAATTAACTTTAAAACCTACATATGATGTTATGTAATTATTTGAGAACATAACGAAATTAGGGTGGCATATAATCTGCACTCATGATGCATTTGAAAAGTCTGTGATTGAATGAATATGGACTAAGAGTATTTTTTAAGTCGTGCGGAAGAGTATTCCACAGATGAGCAGCAGAAAAAGCTAAACTTTTCTTGAATAAGTCGAGCCTAGGCTTGGGCATGTGTAATTTATTTAAGCGTTGACTGCGTCTTCCGCTGTATTTGAAAATAGGCCACAGATACGTTGGAGCATTCTGTGACAAGATTTTGTGAATAAATTTGGCTTTGTTGAAGAGAAGGCGCTTTCTTAGTGGTAATATGTTAAGATATGTATATGCGTCTACACACTGTGTGAGGTTTTTGTCTGAAATTAGGCGCACTGCACGTTTTTGTAATGAATAGAGTCTTTTAGTGTTGGACATGGTGCAGCCATCCCAAATTGTGGAACAATAGTCTAGATGTGTTTGTATCTGGGATGTATAGAACATTTTTCGTGTCTCCTCATCTAGGAAATGTTTGATTTTAGCTAACTGGTAAACTGTTTGTGCCGTTTGTTTGGTCAGTGCTTGTACATGCGAATTCCAACTTAAATGTTGGTCAATTATGAGTCCTAGTGTTTTATATTCATTTACATTTTCAATTAAAGAGGTTCCAATGTAGAGCTGAAGTGTTGTTTTCGGCGAGTTTTGTAATTTTTGTCTAGTTGATATTATCATACATTTTGTTTTAGTGATATTTATTTGCATGCAGTTTTCATTGCTCCACTTAATAAGATTGTCTGTGTCGCTTTGTAATAATATTTCTAGCGTGTTGCAACTTTTATCACTAGTATAAATGGTACAGTCATCGGCAAATAGGTCGCAGGATGAGTGCTCGATGTGTAGTGGAAGGTCATTTATGTAAATGGAAAAAAGTAGAGGGCCGAGAATAGAACCCTGAGGAACACCAGTGTCAATAATAGTTGGGCTTGACAAGGAGTTATTGTACCACACTACTTGCTGTCTGTCGGACAGGAATGATTTAAGTAATGTCACTAGTTTAAAGTTAACTTTCATTGTTTCTAATTTTCTTATTAAAACAGCGTGATCTAACATATCAAATGCTTTCCTAAAGTCTACAAAGATTGCTCCACATATGTTATCGTTATTTATGTTTAGGTGCAAGTTGTCTATCATCTTAGTTAGAGCTGTGTGGCATGAATGCTTTTGTCGAAACCCTGACTGACTGTCAATTAGCAAGTCATTGCTAACTAGGTAATGTAGTGTTGCTTTATGTATGTGTTTTTCTAGTGGTTTAGAAAGCGATGATAAAAGAGAAATTGGTCTATAGTTACCAA
This sequence comes from Oreohelix idahoensis, assembly GCA_024509875.1. Taxonomy (NCBI): domain Eukaryota; kingdom Metazoa; phylum Mollusca; class Gastropoda; order Stylommatophora; family Oreohelicidae; genus Oreohelix; species Oreohelix idahoensis. The sequence continues at coordinate 806,483 of JAMPIV010019240.1, read as the reverse complement.
GATTACTGTTATCTGACGAGCCAGGTTTGAAGAGAGGATATACTTTGGCAATCTTAAAGGCCGAAGGAAAATAACTTTTAGCAATACATTGATTTTACATAAAAGTTAGTGAATCACTAATAGCTGGTGCGGCGTAACGCAGTATTCGATTACTAATTCCGTCAAGCCCTGATGAGCTATTATCCTTAAGGCCAATAAGATAGTTATACACTTCATTAACTGTCATAAAAGGAATGTCGGGTGGAACTGAGTTTGTACACTTGTTCTTACAGAATGCTGAAAGTTTGTCTAAGTCACTAGAGGAAGGTGGTATTGTGGATTTCAGACTGTTTATTTCTGCTTGAAAGTGATTGCTGAAGTCGGTGCAAGTAAATGAAGTGTTGGAAGAGAATGAGTCTGGTGCATTACGTTTTTTCGCTAAGGTGTTAATTGCCTTCCATATTTCCTTACTATTTGATTTGTTCTGAACCATATTTCTAAAATGATTTTTCTTTTCTTTCCGAATTAAATATTGAACTTTGTTCCTGTATACCCTGTATGTGTTGAGGTCCTTATTTTTGTGCGCTTGATCTCTCTGCCTCATAGCCTCCAACACTTCCTGCGTGATCCACGGAGATTTTAATTGTCGTTTGACGCGAATTTCCTTAGCTGGTACGTGCGTGTCAAAAACATTATAAAAAATTTTTGTCCAGTATTCAATAGCGTCATCCGGATCAGGAAGTTGGTAAACACGGGCGAGAGGTGCAGTTAGCAAGTCATTTAAAAATAATTCCTTACTGAAATGTTTGAAACTTCTAAATTTGATACTTACATGTTTACTTTTTGGAACTTTACATTTATTCTTTGACCATGTACAGCATACTGGATAGTGGTCACTCATTGCAATATTAGGGACAGAGCATTCTATGATGTTTTCTGGGCAAGTTACGTAGATGCTTGTGTTACTCTTGTAGGCTGGTTAACTATTTGTTTTAAGTTGTACGATAATATTATATTTTTCCATGTTAGATTTGAATTGTGTATATCGATGTTGAAATCACCAAGAAGAACAACCTCCTTGACTGTGGCAAATACATTGTCCATCATTATGGTGAAATCTTCGTACCATATAGGTCCTGCACTAGGATTTCGATAAAGATATCCCACCAGAAATGGGCCCTGATTCGGTAGCTTTATTTCCAACCATACACATTCTATCTCTGCTGTCTCTAAGTCGTTTCTGCGGCGAAAATTAAGGGAAGTGGAAATATAAACTGTTATACCTGTCTCTTGTTTTTTGCTTGCGTCTCGCCGAATAGTTTTAAAACCATTTAACGCAATGTCATCGTCTGTTATTCTGTCATTTAGGCGACTTTCTGAAAGTCCAAAAATGTGAAAATTATTACTTAGAATGTATGTAAGTTCGGGGAGTTTACCTAGAAGATGGTAAATAGTCAGATGACCAAGTCGTAGACCATCCTTGTGAAGCCACGGTACATAATTACCAGCCATGTTTGTACAGTAAAAAGAAATATATATTTTTTTTAAAAATAAAAATAAAAAAAATTACAAGTTAAAAAACAGTTATGCACACAAAAAAGCGCAAAATATTTTTACGAATTAATACTTCACCAAGGAAGTGGCATTCAAGGAATGAGAAATTGCAGAAAATACAATATTAAAATAATTAATACAACTAATAAAAAACAATTTCAACTGAGTATATGAAAATTGTCACAAAACAATCAGGCATACAACATATCACACCAGAACTGCTCAACGCAACAAAGTGAAGTTAAACGAGAGATGGAAGAAATTAATAATAGTCACAAGTCAGACAAGTATACAACACTTCACAACTTAACACCGAAAATTCTAACAAATTGAAGCTACGCGTGATAATAAGAAATTTAAATTGTAACGAAATAAGTAATCAAAGAAAAATTTTTTAGAGGATATTAACCGATAAACTATTAAAAGTTCTGATTATTACCGTTGTATTAAAAAATCAACAAATGTTCAAATGGAGTGAAGGCTGTGGTAACAGAGATTTAGGGAAGCAAAGTGTTTGTTCGTCAATAACTGACGTCTCTGCCGGGCAGATAATAGGGGTGACTTTGGGCAGACATCATTAATGCTTGTCTAAGTGACGCAGGGCTGAATTGCATCAGATAGACAAGTTCAGGGTTCCATTGAGGACGATAATAAGAACTAGGGGAGGAAGCATGGTGTTAATGCTTATTTTCGTTATCCAGGGATAATGGCGTACATAGGTTCTAAATTCCAACTTTACTGAAACCACCATGTATGTTGATGTATATCGCCGACAAGTATGTTAAATGTACTTTTGTCTCCTTTGTGCATTAACTTCTGTATTGGGTACCATACCCTCAATGACTGGAAACTACCACTGATACCGCCGAATGTGATTCCTTCAGTGATAAAGTTAGTGTTGTTGATATTGTGTGGATAAGTGATACCACTGATACATCTAAGGTTGCTGATCCACTAGAATGTTAGGCCACCACTGATAATTCTATCTAACTGAAACCAGTGGTAGATAAGTGATGAAGGCGTAAATGTGTTCTCCTTATATAGGCCACGCCCCCTCAGGGCTATTTGTAAATATGTCCCTATTGTCACTATGCCTTGACTATTCAAAGTGGGTGTGTATTGGTGCATTCTTTCGTCACAGCACAGTAACACACATAGAAGCCATGTAGCGTAGAACGACTGGTGATGGTTAATGAACAGTTTTATTAACGCTACACACACAGTCACGATAACACAGACGAAAATTACGCATACAGTACAAATCATAGGTAAGTCAAATCATAAGCTCAAAACACCCCACAGAGCTCCATTATAAATCGTGGTGCACTTCTCATTGGACATGCACAATAGCAAAATCCCTCAAAGACTGCCTTCACCGCAGTTATAAATATGGCCTCATAACTTATAGCATAATGATGCACTTCTCATTGAAGATGACCATCACGATTTTCCTCAAAGGACTATGTCCTCCCTTCTCCACCAAGGCTGCTCCCAGGCAGTTGAATAATCATCGTCAGCTATATACTCTTAAGGCCTAATCATAAATAGTGGTGCACTTCTCATCGAACATGCACAATAGCAAAATCCCTCAAAGACTGCCTTCATAATAGCATCCTAATAGCTCCATAAACATCTTACTGCAGTTAATTCAAATGCGGCCTGTACGAAATCCTGGCCTTAATAATATCTCCATAATCTTCTTACTGCAGTTAATTCAAATGCGGCCTGTACAAAATCCTGGCCTTCAATCCTGGCCTTCAAAGCAATGTCCTTCAAATCTCGGACTCTCTATAGCACTTTTGGTGCACTTCTCATAGAACGTGTACCAACGTCTATCTTCACATAAAGCTGCTCCACGGCAGTATAATCATCATCAGCGCTATCTCTTAGAGCTCACAATAAATAGTGGTGCACTTCTCATAGAACGTGCACAGTGCAAACTCTCATAAGCTGCATCCACTGCAGTCATAAATATCAAAGTACATACCTTCAAAATAACCTAACACATGGAAGAATACATATGCAGGAAGAATATTCAGAAACAGGCCTGTTCAAAAAGTCTCCATCGAGACACACATTGAAAAACACTCTACCATATTCACCGAACACTGGTCGGGAACACACACTTCGAAAAACACCTTCGTTGACTTCACTCTGTCAACGCCAGAACCCCACTGCAAGCCGTCACAAAAACTCCCGCCTAATCAGTCACGGGACTTCGCAGTTCACCACCGCTCTGTCCCTTCCACGGACTAGCCGTGCGAACTATTTATAGTTCTAACAATACAGAACGGCGCTCATGACGCTATCTGTACCCTATGACCTCTATCATATATTTGTTCACCCAATTTTACCGTTAATCAAGTCTTCAAGTGATGTAACCCTTAATTTACTGTGACCAACCCATATACAAAGTATCGCCTCCCTTTTTAACCTTAACATCTTACCACCACCCCCGGAGAAAAAATGATTTATCATTTTTTAACAAAAACTACATCAATGAAAAATGAGGGGTCAGCTAAACTCTAAAATACTCGTACAAAAATTAGCTTATGTTAAGGTTATAGTAATACATCGACAAAAAATATAAGCAAGTGTACAATAAAACAAATTATGCACAATAATCTGCTAAGTACACTAAATAAACAGTTTCAAACAAAGTTAACTATGATCACTGTAGAGCAAGTAGTATACAATAAATAGAAAGTAACAGACAAGATCAAGTAAAAGAGGCATGATCAACATCAAAAATCAGCAATGAAATCAATATAGTAACAAAGATCCATAATCCCATTTGATAACAATCAAGTAAATTAAATCCTTACATTCAACTAGATAAAACAGACATAAAAACTACCTCATACCAAACCATATAATTAACATAACAATCCTGAAGAAGGAAGTATAAGAAGTATAAGAAGTAAACGTATACAAATAGAATTAAGTGACACCAAGATGAAACATAGAAGCATCACGAAAGTATAAACTGCTTCAAAAGAAATGAAGTGAAACGAAGAATCATCCGAAAAAAAAGAAGAAAATTCAAGAAATGAATGTATAGAATAAGTAGTAATACATCCTAATAACTATCTAAACAACCAATGTATTGTAAAACAAATACAATCATGACAGAAAATCATCGAACAGAAAGACATAGTATATATATATATATACTAAACAATAACGAAGGATATAACTAGATAATGCATAATAAATAATTTAACGAAATTACAACACTTATTCATAACTAAAATGAAATATCACAGGCATCACACACAAAAAAGTGTGATTTGTAAAAACACAAATATCACAATCTCAAAAGAAAAAGAAAAAAAATTATTATCTCTTTCTCTCTTTTTTTTTTTTTTTTTAAATGTGGACATATCAACATATTAAGCACTGGACACATAAAAAATACAATACTTTCACAAAGAAAAACAAATACATTTTCCAAAATTACAATACAAAAAAGTTTCTTAACATTAAGTTAAATAAAAATAGTATTTTAAATTTTTACAAGTTTCAACCACTAATTAACAAATCAAAAGTGAAACGAGCTTTAACAAAATGAGAGACATAAAAAATTATATTCCCATCTCTAAGTAAACACAAATGAGCACCTACAAAAAACCACACTATTAACATCATACCAACTTGCACATATAAACATAACATTATTTCTCATGAAAAAATGTTTGTCACACTACTAAATTCTTCAAACAACCAACATTATCTACTATCTCTGACAATTCTACATATACAGTTTAAATCCAAAATAACATTTCACAGCACAACAATTACTTCATATAACCTCTGTATAAGGTAATATATTAACTACACATGGAGTCCAATACGAAAAAGAAAAAAACAAATTTAGAAAGCAAAAAAAAATTCTCTGAAAGCGACTAACGCATATTCATAACCAATGAGTTTGTGCTTAGGGCTGACAATCTCATTATGTAAAAAACTATTCTAACAGTTAGTCCTGCAAAATCATGTCAATGTTTTGATGTAACAGCTATTATAGCTCCAAACTTGACAACAAAGCACATATGGTCAAACATAATATGAGCAAATGAAATAGTCTTCAGACTAGTGTATGTAAATACAAAAAATCCATAATTTCATCAACAACAAAAAATAACAATCAAAGACAAGTGAATAGAAAATGAAATGTTACAATTCATCACAATGATAATACGTACAATATTTATCAACAATACAATTATGTTAATAACAAGATAGAGTACAAATAATGCATAAATATGGACATACACAATATCCAATGAAACATTATACAATACAATCATATTATACTATACAATAATACATTATCCTAAAAAAAAATCCTGTAGCTATCTGTAGAAAAAAATAAATAGGTCACTACTCCGGTGTATAGTATTCTGTAAACCGCACGGGATAACATCGAATAATACAGGGTCAACAAACTGGCTGGGTTACGCTTGACTGCACACGGTAGTAAGATAACAAACATTTCTGTCATAGGTAAAGGAAAAACAGGCACGCTGACCTTTATCGCACAGCTGCTACTGTTTGAAAAATACAAATGAAAATCTTCATTTTAATCAACTGTAAGATTATCATGAAAAACGGATAGGTTAAACACACAATTACCTATGAAAACATCTGGTTTCCATATGATGTCACCAACTCTTCGTTCACACATAATATACAACCCAGGAGGCTTGGGTCAACCTGACCGAAAATGACGGTCATCACGCCCGTAGTAGGCTCAAATAAAGTTATACTCACAACAACGAGATTCTCTCTCGTAAACCAAAAAACATAACAGTAGTAGTACTTGGGACATCAATAGTTACTGTTACTTTATTTACTACCAATGACTTGGTTATGTGAAGTAATATTTTGAGAGTTATTATCTCTATTACTATTCCCCTTTTTATTCCATTTGTTCTGCCTAGAACTGCAGTTAGCATTGTTATGCTTAACATATCTTCTAGGATAGAAGTATCTAGTAAATGAATCTTGTTGACTCCTAGAATAATTATTACCAAGTTTGTAATCTTTAATGTAACTATTCCTACCATAATTTCTCAACTCTTCAGAATCAAAATCTTGAGATCTGTTAGACTGTCTGGAAAAACTACCATTTAATGGGCTTCCCTGGTACTGTCTAACATTATGGTTAATCTTTTTACCAAAACTGTTGTTATTCTTATCTATGGTAACATGCTTATTTGCTGTATCACACTGTCTATATTGTGTATGACAAGCAGTGGAACTGGTCCAATCCTTATGGTTACCAACATGATGTTTGTTATATTTATTACCAGAATTAGATATTACACATGAAGTATCCTTGCTGGTCTGACGCCAATAGCCATTAATCTTCAACGTAGCGTCTTCCGTACGTGGGAAATTATATCTGCCACGCCGAGATTTAAGTCCATCATGTTCCATTTTCGAATTTGCTAAGAGTGTATAGGGCAGACTCTTTGCTTGTTTATAAACAACCTTCTGTCTACTATTGTCAACCTTAACAGTAGACAAATCTTTGATGCCTAAAACAACATCCACTAAACCATTGACCCTTGTACTCAATTCAGGAATCTCTTGGTTTAGTTTCTTATTTAAGTTATTACATGTCATAACTTTACATCTTTCTTCTGTAAGTAACTTCTCAATCTTAACCATTTTCTTTCTCTGCACCGTTAACTCTTCTAACCTCTGCTTATCATCCTTTTCCTTAATTGTTCTCCTCTGTGGTTCCAATTTTATTAATCTCTTCTTTTGCACCTCTTCTATCTGTGGCTGAAGTAGGGCTACCTGAGCCTGAAGTCCATCAACTTTAGCAGCTTGTTGCTTCAACTCATTAATCTTCTCGGAAGATACATTATTCTTTTCTTTCAGTTGGTGACTGAGAATATTGTTCTCATCCAACACATCATGAAGCATATCTATATACTTCTTCTCACTTACATTGCTATCAATCTTCAACTTCTCATACATTTCTCTCTTATTTTCAATCTCCTGCTTGAGATTACTAATTTTGCCTTGATTATGTGCAATCTGTGTTTCCAAGTCTTTTACTCTACTGCACGCAGATTCCAATGCTGTTTTCACACTAGAAAGCTCCAAGTTTGATTTATGCAAATCACTTGTGAGTTTAGATACTGTTTCTTGCAGTTTTCTCTTCTCAGCTATATCCTGCAAACAATTTTCTCTTTGTTGTAAGGCAATTTGCTTGTTGTTCTTCCTTCGCTCCTTCTCTTCTAATTCTTTTTTGTTGTCATCCTGCATGTTGTTGCAGATTACATTATGTAAAACCCTATGGATATATTTGTGTCTATCCTGAGTACAATTGTACACAAACGAACGTATGTAATGTAACACCTCCGCCAAATCTCTAGCCATGATCAATCGAGGACCTGACCAGAAGTTGTCGTTAGCAAAACCCGACAAAGCTTCTATCACACTAAACAAAAAACTATCCAGAATATATTTCTCAAGTGCTGGGCCTCGTAATTTATCACGATATTTACCTGCTTGAAATAAATAATGCAACACAGGCGTCATATCGTCTGGACCCATTTCATAATCCATGGTGATTCAATCACTGAATTTACAAAATTTATAGACCACTTATAATTCTAATAAGATTAAGTTATATAACCATCAATCAATTATGCATTAAATATCACCATAATACGCTATCAACATGAAATACTCAATAGCATACATAATAATATTGGAAGGCTTGACAACATCATACAGAGACACAGTTTTCAAACATAAAATCACTTATCTTGTAAGTAGAAAACAGTTTTATTCTTTCTCTGTTACCACTGATGAGCATCAGACAACACATCATAAGCACACTCCCTTGTTGAAAGATACAGGAAATTGACTCGTCAACAACTGTCACCTCTGGTACTTGATAAAGCAGGAAACAGGAAACTTGACTGCTGCAAATATGTCACCAAAAAGCATGTACACATTAGACACATCACCGTGTTACCGATCACTGGTTACCAGAGACACCACACTGTCTGTAAGCAATGCAGGTGTCAATAAGACTTGAAATGTTTTACTGCCGTCTCATTTAGGCTGTAAATAAGCACACTTGATAGGGTGACCAACACAGGTAAATCTGAACTGGGTTCTAAATCGAAGCTCCGCCCACACAGGGCTAACTACTGTCACAGATGAGAGAACTTGTTAGTGCATACGCCACACACAAGGCACACTAAATACAGGTCAAGGTCTGGTAGAAACCATCGTACCACGTGAAATCATGAGCCTTGCGCCCCAAAGGTATGCTGATATTCATGAGTCTATTCCATAAACAATTGATGAAATCCTTTGAACGCGAATTTTGCGGGTTTTAAATTCCAAAATGACTGGAACAGAAGATAAAACCAGTCTTGGCCACCAAGTATGTTAATCTATGTTCATTGATAACAGTGGGAGTTGAGTGATGAAGGCGTAAATGTGTTCTCCTTATATAGGCCACGCCCCCTCAGGGCTATTTGTAAATATGTCCCTATTGTCACTATGCCTTGACTATTCAAAGTGGGTGTGTATTGGTGCATTCTTTCGTCACAGCACAGTAACACACATAGAAGCCATGTAGCGTAGAACGACTGGTGATGGTTAATGAACAGTTTTATTAACGCTACACACACAGTCACGATAACACAGACGGAAATTACGCATACAGTACAAATCATAGGTAAGTCAAATCATAAGCTCAAAACACCCCACAGAGCTCCATTATAAATCGTGGTGCACTTCTCATTGAACATGCACAATAGCAAAATCCCTCAAAGACTGCCTTCACCGCAGTTATAAATATGGCCTCATAACTTATAGCATAATGATGCACTTCTCATTGAAGATGACCATCACGATTTTCCTCAAAGGACTATGTCCTCCCTTCTCCACCAAGGCTGCTCCCCGGCAGTTGAATAATCATCGTCAGCTATATACTCTTAAGGCCTAATCATAAATAGTGGTGCACTTCTCATCGAACATGCACAATAGCAAAATCCCTCAAAGACTGCCTTCATAATAGCATCCTAATAGCTCCATAAACATCTTACTGCAGTTAATTCAAATGCGGCCTGTACGAAATCCTGGCCTTAATAATATCTCCATAATCTTCTTACTGCAGTTAATTCAAATGCGGCCTGTACAAAATCCTGGCCTTCAATCCTGGCCTTCAAAGCAATGTCCTTCAAATCTCGGACTCTCTATAGCACTTTTGGTGCACTTCTCATAGAACGTGTACCAACGTCTATCTTCACATAAAGCTGCTCCACGGCAGTATAATCATCATCAGCGCTATCTCTTAGAGCTCACAATAAATAGTGGTGCACTTCTCATGGAACGTGCACAGTGCAAACTCTCATAAGCTGCATCCACTGCAGTCATAAATATCAAAGTACATACCTTCAAAATAACCTAACACATGGAAGAATACATATGCAGGAAGAATATTCAGAAACAGGCCTGTTCAAAAAGTCTCCATCGAGACACACATTGAAAAACACTCTACCATATTCACCGAACACTGGTCGGGAACACACACTTCGAAAAACACCTTCGTTGACTTCACTCTGTCAACGCCAGAACCCCACTGCAAGCCGTCACAAAAACTCCCGCCTAATCAGTCACGGGACTTCGCAGTTCACCACCGCTCTGTCCCTTCCACGGACTAGCCGTGCGAACTATTTACAGTTCTAACAATACAGAACGGCGCTCATGACGCTATCTGTACCCTATGACCTCTATCATATATTTGTTCACCCAATTTTACCGTTAATCAAATCTTCAAGTGATGTAACCCTTAATTTACTGTGACCAACCCATATACAAAGTATCGCCTCCCTTTTTAACCTTAACACATGGTGATCTCTGATTTCTTCCGTCCTTGTTGTAGTGTTGGTAGGAGTATTCTGAGCCTGGGACATTGAAATACTGTTGGTAGAGGTACCTGAGTGGGGCTGCCTTGTGACTAATGGGGGAAACATGGTATCATAAGATTCGGCTTCCTGATTGAAAGTGGCGTTGTGATAGCTGGAAGGCTGCCTGCTTGCAATAGGTGTACTTCTTTGAGGGGTAGATGGGGTTTGTGATGTATTGTAATTATAGGTTGAAGTCTCAGTAGATTTCGTTGCATTCTCTATATGGGTTGAGCTGTCTTGTTGTGTCCTTTCTGGATATTTTATGTTTTTGGCCAGGATGCTGCTTCCCAGTGTGGATGTGTGAATTTGATCTCTGTAGAGTCGTTTCTTAGGTGCTCCTGAGTTAGATGTAAAGAATGGAGTATTGTTGATGAAGCCAAGGCCGTTTTGTTTACAATAGTTCTGTAGTTTTGTGTTGTAAGTGTCCGCTGTGCGACGCTGAAACCCATAGCATGGTGGTATGATTGATGAAATAAAGATGGAGGCTTTGGGAAATTTTTGTTTTATTGTAGCCACCAATCCTGAGGGGTTTAGGCTCTGCTCATTCATGATATCATTAATTCCTACGTGTAGTGTTGTTTTTGTTATCTTATGATTAATATCGAACTTATTAATTATGTCCAGTAGTCTTTTAATACCAGCCCCCGGCACTGTCATAACTGAAACGATGTCTTCTCTTGTAGTGGACATTCTTTCACAATAAATACCCTTCAAGAGGGAGTCACCAATTACAATATGTGTAACGTCACTACGTATTCCTTCACTTTGTTTTCTATTAGATTGATGCTGGTGCCTTTTGTGGTGTTCTTTTTGTGGACTGTCGTGATGGCTCTGAGATTTGTGAATTTGGTTTTCGGGCACTGGAACGTTGTCTGGTAGGGATGCTGATACCTGCTCATTTTCTGTTGAACAATCCTCAAGAACTTGAAATCTGTTGGTAATTTTGACTCCAATGGGATATGTTGTGTTTGTGAGTGTCTCTTCGTGTTTTTTGTGTACAGTTTGGTGGTGACCTTTTTGCTGATTTGGCGTATTTTTATGTATGGATTCTTCGCAATCTTCTACTATTGTTTGAGGATGATCTGGTTGTCTTATCTTATAGAGTGAGAAGTCTCTCTGCAGTTTTTCGATGATGTCCTTCATGCTAGAATTGTTTTCCCTCAGAGATACTATCTCCCTTTTAAGAAGTTCGTTTTCGGCCTTGAGCGATGTCTGTATACTAGACATGAGATCACCAATTAAACTTCGTAGCGTGTCCTCCATATTTTGCATTAGCTCCTGGCAGCACGACACAGGTAACATCGTGGTGTCTTCTTTTTGTTGCTCAAGAGATACAGTTTCAGCTTTTCGTATATTTTCATGGTCCATGGGGTATTCGATGGCCAACATAGGTTTAGAAATTGTAGGGGTGTCTGTTATTGTATCCAATACTGCAGAAGGTAGAATTTCTGATTCAATGTGAGAAATTGGGTTGCAGCTGGTGTTGAGAATGTCGTTGTCGGTAGTAAAGTCATTTATGCCTGGAATCATTGTGTCTACTGCCAAGTGGGGCATAGAAACAGCGGAGTCCATTTTAGTGTTTTCTAACTCAACATCAGTTACAATTTTTGCAGATTCTTTTAATTCTTCAAATTCTGTTTCTAGCCATGATTCGATAGCTGCGGCAGTCCCCTGGGCCATAATTTTGTTCTTAGTGTGATAAAGGTGAACTTTGAGAAGTGGTGTTGTTATAACGTCTTCTACTAGTACGCCATTTATGTCTGTTCTTGACTCTACAAGTCCTGTTTCGTAGAATTTAATGACAATGAAACGAAATGCCTCGTACTGAAAGGTGTTCTGGAATGTTATAGTTACACATTTTCCATGACTTGATAGCTTCACGGTTATACCGAACCCGGTTCTACAACCTTTAAGTTTGACGTGAATAGCCCTCTCTTTGTTCAAAGCATAGTTTTTTAATGGTCGTTGGTCTTAAACGAGCGTCCCTGGGGCCCACTGTTAGCTGCGAACTAACGCCTTCTTCCAAGCATGACATTGTTACATTCCACAGGGGGTTTTGTTATCGGTGAGGAACATTGTATACCGGGAAAATTTTATGATGCTTGGCAGCAACGCTTGACCAACAACTGACCTCTTGCTTTGGCGAAGGTCACATTCGGATGAGTCATGTAGTCATTGTTGAAAATATCCTCCAATAACATAGAGAAAAAACTGATACACATTTCAACGGTATTCTATAAAATGTTACGCATTACATTAACACAATATCATAATTAAAAATTTCACCGTCTAATAACCAATATACTGATATAAAGATAGATAGATAGATAGATAGATAGATAGATAGATAGATAGATAGATAGATAGATAGATAGATAGATAGATAGATAGATAGATAGATAGATAGATAGATAGATAGATAGATAGATAGATAGATAGATAGATAGATAGATAGATAGATAGATAGATAGATAGATAGATAGATAGATAGATAGATAGATAGATAGATAGATAGATAGATAGATAGATAGATAGATAGATAGATAGATATGTGACAGGGGCTAGGTGTGGTGGCGGTGAACTTATGTCGATGTGGCTACCTCACACCAAAGACCCATGCACTAAGAAAATTTATTAAGGATCGTTTGACAGGGGTTGCAATTATTGGTTGCTTGCAACCCTTTCAGCAGCAGACTTAGCAATTCAAGCAACACAAAGCCTTATACGGATCAACATTTAATACTACCGAACACCCAGGCAGTGTTCATAGACTTTCTGAAAGAAACAATATATAAAACAATGTCTAAGTGAAAATCAATAGCATAGATAATAACACTTACCATACAGAAAACGTGCGCCCACCTGACACACTCAACTATCTCACACACTCATGCATATCGTCCAATGAGACTAGTATGGTGTTGTGCATGAGGCTGGCAATCTCACCGTGTAACATCGGTTGCTACCGAAACCACTACTGCAAGAGCCTCTGAATGCTTCATGCGGAGGCAAACCACACTGATAGCCCCATGCTCCCTCAGGAGCGGAGAACGGAAATATTTATCTCCAAGTGAGCCCACGTGCTCTCACAAACCATCCTTCACATAACAATAATTAAATAATCATGAAATATGCATAACATAGAATTAACCAATGGAGATTTTACACAGTATAAAAGATTAGGAAACTAAGAAAGCTAACACCAACTAGCTAGCCGATCTTACTATTACTTACAGCACATAATTAGTCTAACATTACTGAAAAAGCACAGGACTTTATCCTAGTAAGCTGTAACATAATATATTGCAGCACTCGCCACGCTAAAATAAACTATTTCGGCATCCGCACCATAGTTAATAAATATAACAGTCTAAATCGCGCCACAATTAAATATATTATTCAAACCAACTACGTGTCGGATTTATAGAAGCTACTGGAAGGTTTCCTGGACTCCAAACAATATGGAGATACTTAACCATTAAATTTCATTTACACAAATGTAATAACTGAATATGCCAGGTCTAGTACCGGCCACATGTTATATTTCCTGAACATGGACCCACGCCATGTTCGAATAGATTTAGATCTAACATCAAACCGCACGCGAAATACAACACCACAGAATTAAATAGATACTCATTTCAAATAATGCGGCACAAAGATGGTAAACCTAGTATCCTTTCTAACACTGTAAAGACTTTAGAATGTTGCAGAATAATACTATATCTACTTACAAGTCTTAGGCATGTTCTTGCTTGTTCTCTCTCCGCGACCGCGATTGGAATGATCAAGAATTTTTCAAATGACGCTGCCGCCTGGACTCGTTTCTTCTCTGATTGGCTGCTTTACGTAAGCAGCTAGACTGATGTAGCTATTTTTAGGTGTAAACCAAGATGGCTGCCACACAACGACAAAATGGCGGTGAAAAACAGGCGAGATGACTATGGCACTGTCATATATTCCACACCTGATTTTGTTGTCGTCCCGATAACTGCACAAAATCAGGCGCTTCAGTCGTATCTACCAAATCTGGAGAATCATCTTTTCCTTCACTTCGTCTCAGTTCGTTGCCAGTGACTCTAATGCTCGGTCTCGCTCTATCTGTTTGCTGGATGATATATGGACCCCCTGTCATTGTGGGAGCACAAACAACAATGTACTCCTCTTCTGACCACATATCACGAATTTTGGATCTCTCAGCGTTGGGCATTTTCTTCTTTACCAATTCTCCCACTTGTAGGGGAATAGAACACGGCAACTTGTCACATCTCTCTTTCCGGACTGCTGCACAATTCTGTAACGGTGTCTCTGCTCTTACGTGCGCCCCTCGTAGCATGGAAACGTGTCCTTCAACGTGTTTTAGATGAGTCTTCTCCTCTAAATGTCGACCACTTTTCTTGGCGCCCTTAGGGTGACAGTTGCCACGACCATCTCTTGACTTGCACTGTGACGGCAATCTAGAGGTGTTGGTACGCCTAGAGAGAGTGCTCTTTGATGGACAAACCGAATTCAAATGGCCTGGGGACTTACAATGAAAACATCGCTTAGGAAGCGGGCCCTGGGGACACTTGGCTGCCATGTGGTTTGAAAAGTCTCCACAGTTGAAGCATCTTATTTTCCTAGGCTTCCTCTGTGCCCTGGGTCGCCTCCTGCTACCCTTACATTCCTGGCCGCCTTTGACTTTCTTTCCTGCAATAAGTACCTCACACTCTGGTCGACCACCAACCATCTTTATCTTTGAGTCATTCTGCTCCCCTTCTGTAACCTGACTCCCAGCCGCAGAGGGGTCTAGTTTAATGTCTGCGCACATCGATTCTGTACGTGACCTAGTTCTCTGCATCTAAAACAACTAACTGTCTTGGTACGTCTCCCTGCTCCTGAGTCATCGCATCAATTTTAGCCTCTAATTGAGCCACCTGTGCTCTCAACCGCTCCACTTCTGCGTTTAATACATGTGCATCTGGTACCATCACCGTATTTGCTGCTTCGACACCGGCAACACCAGCCCCAGAAGCTGCTTCGACACTGGCAACACCAGCCCCAGAAGTGGGTTCAGTCTCAAAAAAGCCGTAAGGCATAGTCTCTCACCGACGTGAACGATGCTGTAGGCTCTTTGATGATCGTTTCCTTTGCAAGCTTTCTTAGTAGATCATCTCTCAGACAAGCAGCAAACTGGTCCCGAAGGAAGGATGGCTCCAAAGGAGTGACATTGTTCTGTTTTTGTGCTCTTACAACACTTTCAAACACCTCGTGAATGCGATGAGAAAATTCCCAAAGAGACTCCCTTGAACCTTGCCGGGTAGAGTAAAACGTGGCCATTAGCTCTGGAATGCTTCGATGCTCCCCATACACCCTAAGAATGGAATGTAGCATTGCTTCTGGGTCATCGTCATTAGCCTGAATCCTCAGCTCCCTGCGGACACTTGGGGTCACACTGTCAAGAATAACATCTGCCTGGTCCTCTTTACTCATCATCCCTACTCTCCAGGCAGCTCTCACCTCTCTGACATATTCTTCGGCCGTAGGGCCTGTGCTCTCCCCAAAGCACCGCACTTTCTTGTGAGTAGGTTCCATGATGTACTGTACTCGTTCTGGTTGACTATCCAGTCCCACTACAGGGTCATCCACCTCAGCCACATCTTCATTATCCAATCTACTAGCAGCACGTGTGTTGCGTGCCGCCATCTTGTTGCTAGTAGAGTTGACTAGAAATATTGATAAACTGGATGATCCCGTCCCTTGCCTTGCACTGAACAGGGTGTTCTACTGTTTCAGTTGTTGTTACTCTGCTGAAGAGTTGCTTCACTGCGTGCTGTCTGTCAATCCTGTCGACGACGCCACTTGTGACAGGGGCTAGGTGTGGTGGCGGTGAACTTATGTCGATGTGGCTACCTCACACTCAAGACCCATGCACTAAGAAAATTTATTAAGGATCGTTTGACAGGGGTTGCAATTATTGGTTGCTTGCAACCCTTTCAGCAGCAGACTTAGCAATTCAAGCAACACAAAGCCTTATACGGATCAACATTTAATACTACCGAACACCCAGGCAGTGTTCATAGACTTTCTGAAAGAAACAATATATAAAACAATGTCTAAGTGAAAATCAATAGCATAGATAATAACACTTACCATACAGAAAACGTGCGCCCATCTGACACACTCAACTATCTCACACACTCATGCATATCGTCCAATGAGACTAGTATGGTGTTGTGCATGAGGCTGGCAATCTCACCGTGTAACATCGGTTGCTACCGAAACCACTACTGCAAGAGCCTCTGAATGCTTCATGCGGAGGCAAACCACACTGGTGGCCCCATGCTCCCTCAGGAGCCGAGAACGGAAATATTTATCTCCAAGTGAGCCCACGTGCTCTCACAAACCATCCTTCACATAACAATAATTAAATAATCATGAAATATGCGTAACATAGAATTAACCAACGGAGATTTTACACAGTATAAAAGACTAGGAAACTAAGAAAGCTAACACCAACTAGCTAGCCGATCTTACTATTACTTACACCACATAATCAGTTTAACATTACTGAAAAAGCACAGGACTTTATCCTAGTAAGCTGTAACATAATATATTGCAGCACTCACCACGCTAAAATAAACTATTTCGGCATCCGCACCATAGTTAATAAATATAATAGTCTAAATCGCGCCACAATTAAATATATTATTCAAACCAACTACGTGTCGGATTTACATAAGCTCCTGGAAGGTTTCCTGGACCCCAAATAATATAGAGATACTTAACCATTAAATTGCATTTACACAAATGTAATAACTGAAAATGCCAGTTCTAGTACCGGCCTCGTGTTATATTTCCTGAACATGGACCCACACCATGTTCGAATAGATTTAGATCTAACATCAAACCGCACGCGAAATACAACACCACAGAATTAAATAGATACTCATTTCAAATAATACGGCACAAAGATGGTAAACCTAGTATCCTTTCTAACACTGTAAAGACTTTAGAATGTTGCAGAATAATACTATATCTACTTACAAGTCTTAGGCATGTTCTTGCTTGAACTAGATTTCAGATCAATAGCTTGTTCTCTCTCCGCGACCGCGATTGGAATGATCAAGAATTTTTCAAATGACGCTGGCGCCTGGACGCTTCTCTTCTCTGATCGGCTGCTATACGTAAGCAGCTAGACTGATGTAGCTATTTTTAGGTATAAACCAAGATGGCTGCCACAAAACGACAAAATGGCGGTGAAAAACAGGCGAGATGACTATGGCACTGTCACAGATAGATAGATAGATAGATAGATAGATAGATAGATAGATAGATAGATAGATAGATAGATAGATAGATAGATAGATAGATAGATAGATAGATAGATAGATAGATAGATAGATAGATAGATAGATAGATAGATAGATAGATAGATAGATAGATAGATAGATAGAGGCAGGCAGGCAGGCAGGCAGGCAGGCAGGCAGGCAGGCAGGCAGGCAGGCAGGCAGGCAGGCAGGCAGGCAGACAGACAGACAGACAGACAGACAGACAGACAGACAGACAGACAGACAGACAGACAGACAGACAGACAGACAGACAGACAGACAGACAGACAGATAGATAGATAGATAGATAGATAGATAGATAGATAGATAGATAGATAGATAGATAGATAGATAGATAGATAGATAGATAGATAGATAGATAGATAGATAGATAGATAGATAGATAGATAGATAGATAGATAGATAGATAGATAGATAGATAGATAGGACGCGGCTAAAAACTGCATTTATATATGCTTGTGAATATTTTTCTCTTCGCTGTGAAAGTTTGTAAGAATTAAAGTTTTTGAGCCCTGGACTTTCCTGGCAACAGAACGGGTCATTGACTCTCTGGATAACAGAATCAGTCCTGACTTTCTAGCTACAATAATATATCCTTGATCTTCTAATGTAAAAGGCTGGCAACTCAGAAATGCAAAATCAATTGGCGGGAGCCGCGCTGGTGTAACGGCTTCGGCGTTGTACTGGCGACCAGGTGTTCATGGTTCAAACCCGGGCGTCAGCGTTTGAATAAATGTTTACGGCCGGAAATTTGACTGAATAGTCTGAACGGCTCCTGTGATAAACCCTCTGTGGATGGGAAGGAGCGAAGCTCCTGACCGAGTTAGAAGGAAAGTCCTCAGGTTCCCCAGCCTCGCAGTGACATGTCATTGGGCCGACGGGCTGAAAGCCCAAGTGACGCTGGTAAAAAAAAAAAAAAAATTCAATTGCCAATAGAAGCCACCACTGTAAGTAATATGCATAGAGACAATGCTGCACTGTTGACCATATGCTCCGTATGTAGCACGTGAGTTAGTCCATGCTCTCTAAGAATAATGGCAGTGCTGGCTCCATGCTCCGTTAGGTGCGATAAGGAGAAAGAAGATGATCAGGTCCTTTAAAGTAGAATTCTAGTTCTATTTCTTATTCTGGCTTGTCTGACTGTCTTCTTCACAAGTTGAATTATCAGTGACTTAGACTCCAAAGGTGCTAGATTATAAGCAACATTCGACCCACGCATCCCCATTGCTACTATATGACAAGGCTACAATCAGAAATGTTGTATTTTAACTTCTCAAATGCCAAACCAAAAGCACTCAACTTGTATATTTTGGTAGGAGTATATCCTCCCTACCCTCTCTGGGAAAATTCCTACGTGACACATAAAATGTGATTTTTTTTACAAGCCACTCCCATATAAGGTATTGCCTCTTCTGTTGATATTGATCATATTTACAATCACGACTTCATAGATCTATCACTGATAATATTTTTCTTGATTTACAACTTATCGTAACTATTGCCCATCCCAGCGTTGTTTGCATATTAATCGGGCTCTCCCATTCACTGTTTGGTCGGAAATGTGTTACGCACTTGTAAACAACCTTTCACTCTACAGATCCAAGAGTCAATATGGGTTCAAAAGAAAGTCAGTGATTACATCATCATTTAAGATGGTCGATGAAGCCCAGACATGACAAGAATTGACAGAAGCAATTGTAAACAATATATGTCGCCTTTGATCAAGTACAGAAAATAAGACGTAGATCAATAATGTTGGGGAGAAGAAGGACGCGAGGAAAAGAGAACGGTCAATTCTGTCAAAGTCGTAAATGTATATTTTGTTCATTTTATATACGTACTTAATATGTATATTTATGCTTGAGCGTCCGATTGACGGAGTGCTTAGAGAGTTGGTCTCGCGGCAAAGAAGCTGGGTTCGAATCACATTACCAACACGCTCCAGCCTACCCAGCTGTAAATGGGTTCCTGACTCTGCCCTGTGAGTTAGGGAAGAAAAGGACAACGAGGAAGGGAACTAGTCACCCATCCTCTTGATGCTGGACTTAGTATGGTGAAGCCTCTAACACTTCACTCCCCTAGGGCGGCATCTGCTATGGGACTACCTTTACCTTTGTTTATACTTATGCTTATTTATGTAAAGCTGAGTATGAGGCTGGCAACCTGATCGTGTAATATAAATTGCCACATAACCACCACTGCAAAAGCTGGTGACTGCTTCATATGGGTTTTCTTGTAAGAAACCAATAGCACAGGTAACCCAATAACCCCATACTCCATATGGATCAGAAAGAGAGTGATGACATTGTGGGATATATATTTTATGTCAACACTTTTATTCAGACTGACATATAAAGAAATTTGATTCATGTCCACTCTGTCGCCCTCCTAACACATCTTCATCTGCCTTGATGATGTGGCAGACTGTTGAGCAATGTATTGTACGCGCAGTGGAAAGACAGTTGTGTTAAAAAGTTGGTGAACAAGTAAGTAAAACAACTCATATAATTAGACCAGGAGATAAATATTTACGAGAGAAGCTATTTTGTATCTCACTCAGTTTTTGGTACTAGGTACCAGTACTCTGCTGTGGACATCAACCATAGAGGTGGGCCTAGAGGCCACTTGAAAATGCAACACTTGTGAGATTTACTCCTGCAACAAACATGATACCAAAAGCCATTCGACTCCTGAGGTAAGAAGGAAAAGCCAAGACTCCAGTAAATACTCATTGTTGCCAACTGACCAGCTAAGTTACATATCTAGCACAGTTACTGGACTCCTCAAACTCCTCTAAATATTAACATAATCTAATGAAGAAAGCGATATTTCTCTCACAAGCTACCAACCTATTTAACTGGTTTTTTAAGCTAGCCATTTTCATTTTTAACCTTTTTTCACTATGTTTCAAAAATACATATACTTGTTTTTATATATATATATATATATATATATATATATATATATATATATATATATATATATATATATATATATATATATATATATATATATATATATATATATATATATATATATATTATTTTTTTCTGAATGACAGATAAGTACATTTATTGATTCATGCAGCTTGAGTTTTGAAGAATCTCATTTGACAGGGTTCTTTTTTATTATATGTTTCATGTATTTCTGTATTTCCATGTTTGTGTGATAGGCTGGTTGGTTGGCGACGGAACCATGAATTTACAATACCAATCCCATGGTCGTGAATTCTTGGTTGTTCTATAGGGTTTGGTGTATGGTTTTCTCAGATAGTGGGGCCGGCATTAGAAAGCTGTGTATTTTACTGCTGCTACTGAGCTTACTATAACTATTTTTGTTAGCTGTTTTGCCCTGTTTATTTGTAAATGTGTATTTGTTGTCAAGTTCGTTGTATTTTATTTGGTTTACTCTTTATTATTGTTTGTGAAATTTGTGCACCTCATCTTGCTATCATTCAGTAATTATATGTATTATAAGTTGTGAAATTGTGCTTGTAGTGTCATAAGTGTGGTAGAGCTAAATTTTTTTCATTTTTGTACAGTTTAAACATTTCTGCATTGGTTTATTAATTAGTATTTTCTTGGGTTGGCTCTTTCTACTGTTCTCCTGTAATCGTGTTTGTATCTCTATTTTTTGTGCTCCTAATATACCACCTATAGTTCAATGCAGTTGATTGATATTGAGTGGTGAAAGATTATTGCTGATATTGCTCACATTTTAAATATATATTAATTAAATTATTATTGGACAATTTAGAGTCTCAATAATAGTGAATTATGGCTACCCTAGAGTATTTGTAAAAGATTGGTAAAGACTATGGTCTAGAGGGTGAAGCCTTAAAAACCTTTGCTCTCAATGAGCATGCAAAGGAAATGAAGAGGTTGGAGGACATAGCAAGAGATGAGAGAATCTTTGCTAGGGATGAAATAAACAGACAAGAAAAATTAGCCGAGAAGAGAAGAAAAGAAGAATTAGCTGAGAAGAGAAGAGAAGAAGAATTCTTCTTCTTTGATCCTTAGCCGCCGACCGTCAAAGCAGTCAGTGGCCATCTAGATGTAAATACAGACATTCCACGGAAATAAGAAATCATCACAGCAATCAGAGGGTTAAGGAACGGAAAAGCTCCTGGCCATGATAAATGCAGAAGAAGAATTAGATGAGAAGAAAAGACAGGAAGAATTAGCTCTTGAGGAAAGAAAATTGGCACATGCTCAAGCAGAAATAAAGGCACCACTAGAACTTGAGGAGAAAAAATTAGCCTATACTCAAAGAATGGCAGAAATTGAGTTGGAAAAATTCAGATGTCAACATAAACAGCTTAATCCAGCAGGTGAGGAGGCTCTTGCGTCTATCTTAAAACTAAATTTGCCCAAATATAATCCTAATATAGACGATTTTTCATGCTTTTTAAATAGATATGAAGCATGTTGCCAAGAGTTTATTAGTTGGTGAGGCTCTTACTTCAGTCTGCCCCGTGGATGATCATACTAGAAATGATTACGATGCTGTGAAGGCTTTATTGCTAAAAACGTATCAACTGGAGGAAAATGGTTGCAGATTGAAACTGCAATCATTGTTGCCTGATTCAGCCAAGGATTTTGCTTAATTTATTTCATCAATTAAGCTTTGCTTTTCCAGATTGGTTTATTTGTCAAAAATTGATAAAACTTTTGATGGGCTGGCTGACTTAGTTTTAAGAGACAAGGTGCTGTCTTCAGTCAGAGGTGACTTTTTGTCCATTTTGCAGGAGAGAAAACCTGTATCATTATCTGCTGTGGAAAGTCTTGTACGACAGTACCAAATTGCACATCCTGGAAGAAATCTTAGCAAGGCTAACATGAAGGATCCATTGCCAGTGGCATCTGCTAGAACTATGACGTACAATCCACCCAGACAAAGATCAAATAGTGTGGACATAAATTGTCGATGGAATCGAGATAATAATACTGGATCTTTCAGAGGGAGGTATAATTTTAACAATGTATCACAGCAACCTCAAAGGAATTTTCAATCATATGATAATGGATACATACCTCAACAATACTCTTCCAGACCTAGCAGGGATTGGAACAGAGGTTGATACAATTTTCAATCAAACAGAGGACATAGGAGTTTCTATGGAAAAAATGGAAATAATTATAATAAAAGGAGTTTTCAACAGAACAATAACTTTCAACGTTGTAGAAATCCTGAACGTTCCAATGCAGTTGTGCATCAGAGTGAAAATAATACAGTTAACAATGTCCAAAATAACAATGTTGCTTCTCGTGCAAATGCATGTAGTGTGGACATGTCAAATAGTACTAATTGTTCTGAATGTAATTCTTTGTTTCAGCTAGAGGGAGTTCCTAGGCTCCTGTGTGAACATCCTTTGCCAGTCATGTCCTCTTATGATGGGACAGGTTCACTAATATTTAATAGGGGTTTTGTAAACAACCAGCTTTTTTCGGTTCTCAGGGACATTGGGTGCACTGCTGTTGGGGTGCGAAGGACATTAGTGGACCAATCTGATTACACAGGCAAATAAGTCAAGTGCATTACATTCGGGGGCACAATTGAATATTATCCAACTACGGAAGTCTTATTAGATACCCCTTATTTTACAGAGAGGACTCTCGTGTGCTTGTTTGACAAACCAATCGTTGGAATAACCCTGGGAAATATCCCTGGACTTCAGGAATGCACTAATGATGATATTTTAAAATGGGAACAGCAACATTTGCTTACGGCAAATGCTGTCACTACCAGAGCTCAGTCTCGTGCAGAGTTGAAAGAACAGGTTCAAAATGAGGAGGTGACTGATGAGGAGATGACTGGTGAGAGGGTGACTGAAGAGGTGGTGACTGATGATGAGATGTCTGATAAGGAGGGTACAGATGAGAATGATTTACATGTTGAACTTATTGACAAAGAATCATTCATACAGATGCAAAATGAAGATGATTCATTAACAAATTTTTTCAGGTTGCCAAGTCTGATGATGTGGTGTTTAATGATAATTCGTTACAGTGGTATACAATCAAGAATGGGATCTTGATTCGGAATTTCTAAGATTCAACATCAGTTTAAAAAAAAAAAAAACAAATTATGGTGCTTACTAGTTTCCGCCAATTTGTCTCCTAAGACAAACAAACAGGTTCACAGTCTTTTAGGTTTTGTAGGATTCTACAGAAAATTCTTACCTAATGTTTCAGAAATTACTTCAGTTCTGTCTTCGTTATTAAGAAAGAACTCTCCAAATAAGATTGTTTGGACGCACTCTTGTAATGCGTCATTAAATGTATTAAAATCCTATTTCTCAAAATCACAAATTTTAAGATTGCCTGATACTAGATATCCTTTTATCCTTAGAGTCGACGTCTCTGGTTCGGGGATCGGTGGTACGCTTTTGCAGGAATTCGATGATTGTCTACATCCAATTCTGTATGACAGTCGTAAATTGACACCTACAGAAAAGAAATACCCCATCGTCGAGCGGGAATTACTCGCTGAGGTGTATTGTTTTGCAAAATTGCAACGCTATCTTATTGTTGCAAAATTCGTCTTGGAGACAGATCAGCTTTGTCCTATCTTAAAACTGCAAAATTTCGTAATGAGAAAGCTGCCAGAGCATCACTTGAGCTCCAGCCCTACGAATGTGACATTCGTGCCATCAAAGGCAGTCAGAACGTAGTCGCGGATGTGTTATCACATTGCGTGAAAGACCCACTGTCAGCTAACAACACTGCAAATGCAAGTATCGTGTAAAGTGACAGCAAACCTATTAGCTGACTTCTCTGCAGGTTGACCAATAGGCAGTGTACCATATATGAAAATATTTTGCTTACGATGCTTATTAAGGCAGGAATTTTCTGATATATTACTACTATGTAAAGATATTTATGTGAAAATACCCTGTGATGAATACCAAGCCTGATGACTATCTTAATTTTTTCATCAAATATTGAAGGAAATCACTCAGTGACTCTCTTGGCAGTGCTTACAGGTATTGGACATGTTCACTCAGCACATGATGATGATGAATGCTGCAATCGCCAATTTCAAGTTGTAGCTGGTTTTACACAGCTCATCACATAGATGTCTTGGACCTTATTAACGTTTTACATACACGGTTTATGTGCAAAAAGACACACATTCATTGATGTGACATTTGAATCGTTTGAATGCAAACAGTGATTTATTCTATTGCCGGAACAGCGTATATTAAGGGAATTAACTCAATGATGCCTCTCATGGACAAAGGGACATAACTAGAAAAATCATGACGTGCGATCATTATTCTGTATCAGGTTAGACATATGAACAGTGGTGCTTAACGTGAACTTATAAAGGAACGTATACGATATTATAGCAGAGAATCATGGACAAAAACTTTGTGCTCGATTATAATTATTTTCTCTGGACTTTAGTTGGTTATTATTCCACTAGTACGGATGACAATATAACATTGTTACTTTAAATACAGTGCTTTAATTAGCTGTTGATTAGTTTGTATTATCGGAATGAGATTCTGTCTTTGCCACAAGGCATTAATTTATTCACACTAATTATATAATTGAACATTTTAATGGTTCTCACAACTATTGGCAATTTGTACCTTACATCAGCGTATTCTTACCTGATTGGACACTCAACCTCGTCAAGGTTAAAATAACATTTTTTTTTAATTGAAACCACAATTTACTTTTTATGACAAGAACTTAAGATGTACACATGTCTTTAATCTTTTAGCGTATGATGTTGCATTCATTCACTCTACTAATATGATTGTCTGCCTAAATTCATCTATTTACGCTGTTAAATATCTGTATATTCTATAATGCTTTGCATTAGTGCTGATGATCAATGTTAACTATTTGACAACTGATACTGGACTTGACGGATTGGTGTTATTGGATGGTGTGAGGTATGTGAAAGCATGTATTGCTACCATCATTTTTTAATATGTTCGCACTCTTAGTTATGGCGACTGTCGTAAAAATTTTAAATCTGTATGACACCACGCTCAAATTCCCCGCGTCAAAAACTAGCTATCGTATTTGAATCTAACGTTAACTATAGGATTTGAAATTTGTCTAAGAACCCAGTCAAAAGTTACCGCCCAACAAAAATTATCTAAAAGTATTGTACAAATTTAACAACCAATCAAATTGTTTCCTTTTGTTGTAGTGATAAGAAAATTTTGTGTTTTTGACCAAACGAAGATATTTTATTTCTTAACAACTAAAGATAGTTAAACAGAAGGAAATATCTCAAATTATAGCGCTGATATTGCTTAACACATAAGCATAAATATTCACGCATGATAAAATTTTATTGTAGTAGAAAAATTTATTTTAGTGATATTTTCATATCAGACTAATGCAAAATTTAATTACTTAAAAATTACCCAGATGGGAATGCAAAGGAATAACTAAGGGAAACCTATATAGAACGATAGAGAGCAATTTGCCGTTTGATTATCACTTTTGATAATTAAAATCGGTCCAATAATAACGGTAATATAAAATATTAAAATTTAGTCAGATTATACAAACACGCTCAGATTCGCATCAGTCCCTAGTCTCTACAAATAATTTGGACGATCTTTCCGATTGGGCGGATGTAGTTCTATAAATAGTAACAAGGTAGTACTATCTGGGCCATTCGATTCAAAAATCTGCACCGAGCTGACAGAAACTAAAAGACGGAACGACCAAGTCTTTGCCTTCTGATCTGAGAGCAGTTCTAGATCCCTTAGAAGGCCAGTTCAGCTTGTGTGTGTGAATATATTTGCTTGAGGGTAAGAAAGATATATTTATTTGCATATTTTGTTAATTATTAACCTGTGTATAGCCAGAGTATGTGTTAATGCTAAGTGGAAAGTGAAACTAATGTGTTGTGCCATACTGACCCATTTATGAATGTGTGTAGTTTTGCAGACATGTTCGAAATGACAAAAATGTGTATAGTGTTTGCAAATATGGCAACAAATTACGACAGTAAGTGTTAGTAGTGGTTTAAATTGGTATTTTCTTCTGGAATGACACACTGTTCAAAGATCATGTGATAAACGTACAGGAAAGGTTAGAATGAAGTAATCAATAGGTCACATGCTGTTTGGTACTTAACATGATTATCGTACGGAAGCCAAGCATGGACTAAGGACGCTAACATTGAATCAATGCAGAGAAAGAATGATCACATGGAACGGACTGTAGGCAAAGAAATTCTAGGTCTTGTGCAGCTTGTTAGCACAATAACTGAAAAGGGTAAGACTTAGTGTTGTTTGTGGGTGAGTGAATTGAAGCAGACTTCTACATGGAATGTGGTTGTCCTTTTATTCCAGGTTATGTCACGTCATTACACCGTGGCTGCATTCACTTGAGAGGAAGTGTGTGGGTGATGAGAGCTCCTCATATATCTGGAGTCAGATCCCATCTTCTCAGTCAGGAGCTACACGTCTCGTGGTCCTGACTTGTGGATGAATAGCAGCAACAACATCCTAAGATAAGTCCTTTATAAAGGCCAGTGTCAGAACATCCAGTTATTCACCCAGTGGTAATCAAACTAGGATTACAACCCTTTTAGGACGAATATAAAAGACCTCCAAAATAAGAAGGGAAACTTACAGCATAGTGATAGCAGAAGTTAACACTCATACGAACAGAAAATGTGTGTAGTTATTCCCGTGAACAATCTACAGAATGAAAAGGATTTTTCATTTTATTGATTTTGATATATAAATATCATTCTATTGCTTTTGAGTATTCCTGACCTGAAAAGATTGAGGTTCAGGACAATTAAATTGTACATAAAATTTCATAAAGTCTTGCTTAATAATTTTATTAAAGTTAAAGTTCTGTTTTGAAATTAATAACTGTTATAATAAATAAATTACCCTAGACAATTTGCCACATAAAACAACACAGTTAATCTTTAATCCTTGTGGGATCTAAAGAGGTAGCAGTTAGGGACTCAGAGCACTACATCATCATCATCTTATCTGAGAACTTACATAGCTTGACCCCACTTTGATGTCTATACACCCTTACTCTTTTCAGAGAAGGGGGTATTGCTTATAAGACCAGTCTCTTATCTGGCATTATCCTGGTATCAGCTGATACACCTATTTGTCCAGGATATCCCATAATTTAGTAACATCAAAACCTCTTATGACAGCGACCTCACATTTCTGTTAAAAGGAATTTGTCCGTATGTAGACATTGGCTATGGTCCACACTTTTAGTGTTAAATTGCATACACTATGGCAGAAACCTGGGTGCTATGCTGATTCTTACTAAAAGGTGAAATTTGATGTTACCATATTTCACTCTGGTGATGTTATACTCACACCACGGAAATAATGAAAACTTTGTTTTCATCATTTTTGCGCGGGGGGGGGGGGGGGAAGTGATGTTATGATTAAATTCGTAACGATTATGTCGGTATAATAGTTGGCTCGACAGGGCTCCTTTTCTGATAATTTTATACGGACTTACTTATTAATAAAGAAATTGACGACATGCTGATATGGTGTAGAGACAGACGCGAACATTTTGAAGCAGAAGTGAGGTGATCGTCTGCAAGAAGAGATGCGGCTTGTGTTTGAATGTGAGCGGACGTATATGTATTGAGCTCCTGCAGTATACTGTGTTTTTCCTTCATCATTCCCTCACCAGGACATCAATAGACTTAGCTGAGGTGTCCTTAGTTTATTATATTCAGGAAATGTATAGCTATTCATGAAGATGCCCATGGAACTGTAATAAATAAAGTTTGTATGATTGCCATTGACCAGCGTTTGATAGTGAACGGACTGGACAACTACTTATTACTGCATCTGCCTTTGAGCGAGAAGTGATTTCATGGAGCTTTGTGTCAAGTATAATAAACTGCATATGTGTGAATTGTGAAGGAGGTGTTTGTCAGCTCACTGCAGTTATGCTGATTCGTGTTGTATGACTAGCCCTAGTGTCTACTTTGGCCCCGGAGACTTTCTCCGGAACTTTAAATAATACGACATGCATCAGTCGGCAACCCAGACTCCTTTCGGCGTTCTCTAGGTTGCTTCATGCGCCTCCTTTCCAGAGGACCTTCTTCTGTCTTGGGCGGCTGAGATTATTTATATTCTTTATTTGACGTGACCACGTTTGTTGAAGTTTTTTGGTAAAACGTTTTTACGGGATGGGGTAACCAGCCCCATGCCCAAGCCTCCTTAGTCCCTTTTTACGACATGCATAGTAGGGTACAGTGTTACGATTCTTTGCTCCCCTTTCGGGCCCCGGTAACACACGGGTGTATATATAAATATATATAAATATATAAATATATATAAATATATAAATATATATAAATATATAAATATATATATATATATATATATATTTATATATTTATATATATATATATTTATATATCTATATATATATATATATATATATATATATATATATACATATATATATATATATATATATATATATATATATATATATATATATATATATATATATATATATATATATATATATATATATATATATATATATATATATATATATATATATATATATATATATATATATATATTATATATATATATATATTTATATATATATATATATATATATATATATATATATATATATATATATATATATATATATATATATATATATATATATATATATATATATATATATATATATATATATATATATTCTTAGTTGGAATTGACACCTTGGTTGACTGAAAGTTTACGTCTCACCCGTATGACTAATTTTTAATCAATGATACACAGAGTTAAACAGATTAACATTTTACTAAAATACTTTCTGTTGGAGGATCATTAAATACGAGTAAGGTGTTACAGAGTGACACATACCTATCTCAAAGAAGTGGGTGGAGGATATTAAGTTTACAACAAAACTAGTACACGCAATTGTTGTACTTGCCGTTGTTAAAAAAACCTGTGAGACTCCATAAAATAGGAACATAATCCTTCTATGTGTATCACTGTCAAGAGTAATTGTGAGCAAAGATTGCTACTTTGAAAAACCCTTTCTTTTACTCGAACTGTCTGGCCATTCTTGTACACCTACGGCAGATCAAGGAAGAAAAACCACGACACTTGAGCATCTCATTTTTCATTGTGAATTTCAGTGAATGTGATTAGCAAAATTCTTTTTATTCAGGCTGCAAAAACTGTATTAATTATCCGTAATACTCAAATTTGCTCAAGGTTATTGCGCTTCATAATCCGGTGAAAATTTTCGGACACCCTGAATATCCCAAAATCCCAATCCGACTTGTAGGTCTGTCTAACAGGCTAGAATTTCCCACAAACATCAGTGTGCCTATATGTAGTGCATGTATTTTGCAATTTTGGTTGCCATGTATATTTTGTTGGGTTTTTTTTCGTCATCACCACACACTTATGCAATACCGATGACGTCGATCAGGCAGTCGTACGCAAAAGAAACAGAACAATCCTTTTATAAATGGGGAAGAAGCAGGTACAACATTTAGATTAAAAAATTTTGATAAAAGAGAGACGAGAAAGCGTTGTATTGGGTAAAGCGCCATGCGCTAGAACGTGAGTAGCCATAAACATGGAGAAAGCCCGTCCAAAATTCCTTTGAGCTCGGCTGGAGCAAGATGTTTTCATTAGGTGTCCACAAGATCTCCGCGAGAAGAGAAAGGATATGCAAATCAAGCCTCGTATGCTGTCATCATAAAAGTGGAAGGAAATTAAACCAGCCTCTTGTGGTTTGAAAAGATGATTCTTACCAGACACGTTTTCTATTAATATTTTCTAAAAGAGGGGAAAAGGCTACTTGCGTAGGGGTTGTCAGGAAACGTAAGTTTGGGCATTAAATTTGATAACTGCTGGTAGGTTCCTGGTCTCGATTTTCATTCCGTGTGGGCGAAGTGTCAATTGTTCTTTCAGTCATTTTTGCACTTGTTGTATATAGAACTGTATTACGTCCAAATTTTTGTAAACCCCTGGGTAATTTGAGTTGTAGCTGCTACTCCGACAGAGATTGGGACTGCTTGTAACAGTGATGTTATAAAGACGCGGAACGCTGTTTTGTGAAGAGAACTACAACTAGGAATAAAGGAAGAAGGAAGATGGGGAGCAGATTAAAAAAGAAAAAGGAAGTGAAAGGAAAGCAAAAACAGACACGTTGAAAGGAAAACAAACAAAATGAAGAAAACTAAGCACTGTAAAAAAAAAATAGCGGGAAATAAGGATTTAAGGAAGAAAAACAAAGAAAATGACTAATGAGATGAAAAGGAAGATTAATATTGAAGGATGGAGGGACAAGGAAAAGTAAAGGGTAAAGGAAGTCCCTTAGCAGATACTGCTGTAAGAAAATGAAATGTTAGAGATTTCACTATACAAGGTGTAGCATCGAGAGATGGAGTGACCCCTACCTCGAAGTCTTTTCCTTCCCCTAATCAAGAGCAGAGTCATGTACTCATTTACAGTCTACCGAATGGAGAGTAACGCTACCGTGCTTCGAGAACGAAATCTAGAATAAGGAAGAAGAGACAAGACTGTGGTGGATAAAGAAGAACTTACATGAGCCAAGAAAAGGAGGATACTTGAAATATAGATTTTCAGATAAACTGGGTGTGAAAATAAGTTGTTAATGGAAACACAGGCAATCAAATAAAGATGGTTCTGTATCAATAACGATTGAAAAGCCCAGTGTAGTTCTTCGAGGACTCTGCTGAGACAAAGAAAGAACATAACTGTAGCGGGACCGAAGACGCAGCAAACGTGATGAATGCAGTCAGCGACCCATAGCTTGACTGCTT
Organism: Oreohelix idahoensis; assembly: GCA_024509875.1. Classification (NCBI taxonomy): domain Eukaryota; kingdom Metazoa; phylum Mollusca; class Gastropoda; order Stylommatophora; family Oreohelicidae; genus Oreohelix; species Oreohelix idahoensis. The sequence continues at coordinate 774,865 of JAMPIV010019240.1, read as the reverse complement.
GCGTCAGGGTCAACGGACCAGAGCTAACCAAGATCCTACTCCACCTCCAAGTGGTGGTCCTGGAAACAGGCTGCATCACTGCAGTCTGGCCGAGAGAGTAGGGATCGAAGAGGGAAGGCAAACCTGGTCCCAAAAAATGCCATGCGGAAGTCGGATGTTTCGGACAGAAAGGCGCAAATATCGCAGCTTCGCTGTAAACCGCGACACAATGCAACCAACGTCCTTTTGAGGACAAACGAGGAAGAAGAAGTAAGAAGAACTGCAGCTTCCCCAATCATATCGTAAGAAGCGACTAACAGGAGATTATGCATAATGCTGGCAACCTTGTCATATGAAAGAAGCTGCTACAGAAACCACAGATGTAAGAGGATATACATACTTTTATGCAGGCTTCCTACAAGGGTCTCGGCTGTAGTGGTGAATCCACGCTCAAACATTCTGGGAAATTAAGATTACAGCTTGAAAAGATAATTCATGAAAGATACAAAATTCGAATACATTCTTTTAACGAATTAGTTCTTCTATTACATATCTTACACATTGAGGAAACCTGTTGATAGCATTACAAGCCAGTCCTTGTTCTGGAACCCACAGGGAAAGAGAGGCAGAGGTAGACCAAAAAACACATGGAGAAGAGAGCTGGATACAGTGGTGAAAATGATGAGAAAACATGGAAATAACTTGAGCGGGTGGTACAGGACTGGAAGACTTGGCATGTGTTTGTAGTAGGCCTATGCTCCTCGGGTAGCTAAAGGGTATTGATTGATTTATTGATTACATATCTTAGAATGAAAACCAGACAATAACCAAACAGAAATTAATGGAACATCGCCTTAGGAACTGCCCTATCAAAGTCTTCAGTAGTTTTCCGTAACTGCCCATTGAATTCTGAGCATCTTCTTTAAAACTACATATTTTTGTCTTCAATAGATTTCCTCCTTGCATTTTTGTGGAGTCATGTTTTTGGGTTGGCCATGTCCTCAGAAAGGACCCTGACACCATCACCAGAACTGCTACGCTATGGACCCCAGAAGGACGGCGAAAGAGAGGCGGCCAAAGACAACCTGGCGGAGAACAGTGGAGGCTGAGATACAAAGCATGAACCAGAGTTGAGGAACGGCACGAAGGATGGACACCGACCGAGAAAAGGGGGGACAATTTGTTGCTGCCCTATAAGACGCCACTAGGCGTGATGTTAGTCAGGGGATAAGGATCCTAGAAGAAGAAGATGTTTTGCTTAACAATGACAGGATCAACAACAAATAGCCTGAATTAAAAACAATAAAATTAATAAGAAAATAATATCCTAAACAACTTTCTGTTTTAATATTTAAGTATCTTTTTTAAGCGCACTATAAATTTTAGACCTCTCAGCGTAATTCAAAATCTTTCAAATGTTATTTAATGCTTGCAAAAGCACATGAGTCTAGCCGAACGACTTTTCTCTTAATTATCAATTATTTTTTTAAGAGAAAAGTGTTAAAATTTATTTTTTAAAATATTACATTAGACAAAAAACAAAAACAAAACAAAAACAAAAAGAAAACATAAACATAAAAACCTTTTTTTAGGTTGGACATATTAGCTTTAGAAAGCGTTAACTTTGTTATGTTAACCGGATATTCTTTTAACCGATGTTTTATGTCCAGTATCGACATGTGGTAGACTAAATGATCTGCCTCTTTCTACTGGCTTTGGATTGGATTATGAAAAGAACAGCATTTACCACTACATTTAGAATTTAGAGGATTCTGACAAAACCGGGACCCAAAGATGCAGCAATAGAGAATGCAGTCAGTGACCCATAGCTTGACTGCTTGCATCAGGAACAGCGAACCAGAGCTGGTCAAGACCGTACTCCACCTCCACGTGGTGGTCCTGGAAACAGTCTGCAGCAGTGCAGTCTGGCTGAGCGAGTACGGATCGAAGAGGGAAGGCAAACCCGGTCCCAAAAAATACCGTGCAGAAGTCGGATGTGTCGACCGAAAGGTGCAGATATCACAGCTTAGGCGTAAACAGACACAACGCAACCACCGTCCTTTTCAGGACGAACGAGGAAGAAGAAGAAGATGACAAAACCGCTCAACGATTTAAATTTTGCCGATGACCATGCCCTTCCATCCCATGCCGAAATCATATGCAATAAGAACTGAGATTATTCAATGAGAATTCACATAAATTGGATAAGAAAATCCACAGAGAAAAGACGGGTATCTTGGTTATAAACCACTGATACTATAACCTGGTCATATTTTGCAGGTTCAACTAGTAGTGGAAAACGTGATACAATTTTGAAAATTGCGAACTGTTAAACAGCGGATCAACACTGTTCCTGGCATTAGCATAGCGTCTTCAATGTCCAGATGTTTTAACGACCGAGGGAAGTCAACGTGTCAAACAAGATAAGTACGTGCAATGATTTATTTATAACTGCAGTCATTGAATTGTTTAAATCTCCAGTTATAATTTTCTAGTGTGGTCAATAGAAATATTAATAGTTTTAAATTGGTAGCCAATAAATGTCGGCGTCTGTGGCCTAATGGATATGAACGCAGTTTCATAATCTACATATACCAGGTTCGAAACCAGCTGCAAGCGGTTTGGTAGCAGATCGTTTTGTGTGGATTTTTAACAATGGTATAAGCGCCGTACCGTTCAGAAAGCAATGGCAAACTACTGAATGAAAAAATTGCCTAGAAAAATTACAAACAGCCAATAAAAGCTGGGGTTGATTGCCACGTCCTGTAAAGGATAAGCAACTAACTTAGTCAATAAATACGAGCTACTTTCGCATATTTATACAACACCCCTGGAGCATAGGATAGTGTTAAATACTGTTTCTATATATACTGTTGAATGGTGTATAGATATGAAGTTGTATTGTTCCCTTTTCACACTGACATCAACTATTTACAGGACCACAGTGTTAAGAGGTATGGTGGTCTGTGGAAGCTCCAATGTTAAAGACTTGTTGTTGGCCCCAGCGTTGCTCGTCAGAGTGGTTGTTAGGAAATAGGAATATCAACTCGACCTACGCAGTGGTGTGTAGACATAGAGTGAGAGTATAATACGCGAATGATGAAAGAGTTCGAAGAGTTGATAAATGTTCTTTTTCTCACTCATGTATGGCTGGAAGTCATCGACGAAAACTGCTGTGTACTTTTTGTTACAGTTTAATTGGACTTACACATTCCACAGCACGGATACAGTGACAAATCACAGGTTGGCATAATACATCATGGTACAATTGATAAATGGTCTTGCAATGATACATGGGCACTCGTTGCATAATAGCACAATGGAATGTCAGTAGACAAGCACTCGGTATTGCCCATATATATATATCATCTGAGTTTACTGACAAAGCACGTCAGTCTATAAACAATATTCAAGATGGCTTCTAGACCTAACCTCGTCTAGCGAAGATTCCTTTAAATAATGTTCAGCACATATTTTTCATGTAATCATATTGAACCGCTAGTAATGGGTTCTCATCTGTAGCAGTGATCTCTGGACTCATCAAGCGATAGTACGGGGCATCCCTTTTCTCTTCTTGAAAGTAACAAAATATTTGGATACAAGATGCACTTGGGTAAAGCATACACGATAGGTCTAGACGACTATCACTTTCCCCTACACATATATCGATCACTTTTTCCGGCGACAAGCCGATACAGAAAACACGACAGCCCCCCATCATCAGGGCGACGCCAAAACACATCTCTCTAGCCACACATCCACTGAACAGCCTTTGACCTTTCTAGCGACAAAGAACATATAGTTCGACTTAGATATGTAAAGATATACAGATATAAGACAGACTCATCCTACCTAGACAAACACTACACATAAATTCAGGCCATAGATATACTGAAGCAAGAACAATCTATTTCTACCCAAACAAAGAATAAATCGCAGTAAAACTGGATTCATCCGCGGAGTTCGATCGAAAGTGGCGAAACTCCTTTCAAGGGAAGTAACTCAATAATGACTTTTCCTTAAGCACTAAAAAGTATCTATTTTGTTTACAAAATATTTGCGAACATAACAAGCATACAAATGTATTATATTGCAGGATATCAAAGAGTGCACGTAACAGTCTTACCACACCTCCCAAGAAAAAAATGGAACATTTTTTTTTTTGAAATACATCTAGGAGCAACGTACAATAGGCTCACAACGCATGGGTAATGCGCAGATGAAAATATCAGGAATAATTATAACGCCTAATATGAGGCTAAGTCGACTTATGAAGCGACTGGTGAGAATATATCTCATAATCTGAGAGAAATTGTTTCTCTACGAATAAATGCTTCCAGGAAGGTGTCATCAAAGTATAATACAATTCTGGCAATTACACAATGCCTAAAAAATTTCATACCATAATTTCGTATTAGATATCTTAAATTTATGATTTATGAAGAAAAATCATCAAAGCACAGCGGTGAATAAACATCAATGAACCGCTAAGTAGTGATACAATCATTATATTATTAAATTACAAATGTGTATCTATCTTGATATAGAAAGGAACTATTATAGACCTAGACATATCAAGAAGTCTAAGACCTAATAGTTATGTGGAATCATGTGGGCATCTTGACAGAATGTCTGCCATCACATTATCTGATCCACGAATAGCTCGCACAGAGAAATGAAAAGGTTGAAGAGCAATTGCATATCGAGTAGACCTCGAGCTCTTCAAATTCTTACTCTGTATAGCAGTAAGAGCTTTTTGGTCGGTTTCAACTATGAAATGTGCGCCTAGAAGGAATCTTTGTAGTTTGAGAATTGACCAAACCATAGCTAATAGCTCACGGTCTAAAACCGAATAATTCCTTTCTGCCGCATTAAGTTTTCTGGAAATATACATTACAGGATGCAGAGTTCCAGAGTACTCTTGCATTAGTGCCGCTCCAATCCCAGTGGATGAAGCATCACTACGAAGAACAAATGTCTTATCTTTAGTAGGTAACACTAAAATAGGTGGTGTTGAAAACAATGTTTTAATCTTATCCAAAGAGGATTGGCATTCCTGGGACCAGTGGACCATATTAGGCGACCCTTTCTTTAGAAGTGTAGAAAGAGGTGCCATGATAGAGGATAGATTCTGAATGAATGTGCCATAAAATTGAATAAGACCTAACAGACTTCTCACCTGTTTTTTAGTCTTAGGGATAGAGATGTTAAGTATCTTACTAGTATTATGGTCCTCTGTCTTTAGGAAACCATGACCAACTCGGTGGCCTAGGAAAGAAATTTCGCTAAAACCAATATAGGCTTTAGAGGGTTTCGCTGTCAATTTGTGCTCGCGCAAAGTAGACAGCAATTCATCTAACCCTGAATAGTGATCTTCCCAAGTATCGCTGAAAAGACAGATGTCGTCTAGATATGCAATGACATCTGACCGATAAGATAGGATTCGGCGCATCATGCGTACAAATGTAGCTGGTGCGTTCATAAGACCGAAAGGCATAAAATTCCATTGGAACAAACCTCTAGGTGTTGAAAAAGCCGTGAGAGGTTTGGCGCGTTCAGATAAAGGAACTTGCCAATATCCTTTAGACAAATCAAGTTTAGTGAAAAAATGAGATTTGGAAAGTCGGGTAAGTAGCTCTTCCAGTAAAGGCATAGGTTCAGCATCGAACTTCGTTACTTGATTCAATTTGCGATAGTCAACGCAAAGACGTACGTTATTGTCTTTTTTTCGAACAATAACCATCGGCGAAGAATATGCAGAAAAATGTATAGGGATAGGATAAGGTCTAACCCTAATAGGAGTATGGTCAGTTAGAACAATGTCATGTTCAATGACATGAGTTTGTCCAGGGATGTCAGTGAGTACATCTTGAAATGTTTGCAACATAGTTGAAACTTGTCGCTGTTCTCCTAGAGACAAATCAGGAGAGACAGTAACGTTCTTCCATGATTCACTAGAATGAAGTGGGATCATTGGAAGAGGGAGATTTACATCTGAAAAACTCGTTTCCTCATCCTGTATCACGGACAGTGATGAGTAATGACCATGTTGTACTGGAGAATCGTCCGTTGCTTGGAAAATGGGTTGTAAATAATCCGGACGTTCATGGAATTCAGTAAGCATATTGATGTGGAAGGTTTTATGCTTCCCATCAATATCGACAATATAGTCGACATCGGAAATTTTCGATATTATATCGTACGGACCTTTCCAAGAAATAAGTAGTCTGTTTTCCCTACAAGGTAGTAGTACAAATGCTTTGTCCCCAGGACAAAGTTGTCGTAAGCATCTCTTCTTATTGGCAAATTGCCTTGCCTTCTGTTTCGCAAATTCAGAAGAAGAAGTTGCTAATTTGCATGCTTCGATAATCTTTTGTCTCAACGCGATGACATATTCGTTGGATGACTTTGTGTCATCGTCAATATTGTCAGCTGTTATGAGATCATGAAGCAACGACATAGGGCCGCGCGGTCGCGCGCCAAAGACAAGTTCAAAAGGAGAAAATCCTGTATGTTCATTGGGGACCTCTCTGTAAGCGAAGAGGGCCGCAGGTAAAACTCTGTCCCAGTCTTGAGGATGATCCTCAGTTATCTTCCCTAGTAAGTTTTTAAGTGTTCTGTTAAGGCGTTCGACCATCCCGTTAGACATAGGATGGTAGATACTACTTAAAGATCTATCTATCTGCAGAGTAGACATTACTTGAGACATGGTATCTGATATTAGTTGGGTGCCATGGTCTGATAATATCTCTCCGGGGAAACCCAGACGAGAGAATATAAGCCAAAGAGCATCTGCAATATCAGCAGTAGTAATGCTCTTCAGAGGAATAGCCTCTGGCCAACGTGTGCACATATCAACACACGTCAAGATAAACTGATGTCCTCTGGCAGACTTGATCTTAAATGGACCAATAATGTCTATGGCCATTTTTTTGAAACGGCCGAATAGGAATGTCTGCCGCCTGAATGGGTGTAGCATGGCGTGGACCTTTGGATTTAACTTCCTGACATACTTTACAAGATCGACAATAAATCCGTATGTCCTTGTTTACCAATGGCCAAAAGAAAGCCGCAAGAACTCTTGACTTAGTACGGGAAAAACCCATGTGTCCAGCACACTGAGAGTCGTGAGCGTGCTGCAAAATTTTAACTCTCAAATTCTTGGGAACCAGGATTTGAGAATGACTTGACGTAATGGAGTCTTGAACCATACGTACAAGTACGCCAATCTTCTTTGTAATCCAAGATTTACGACTTGTGTCTTTATTCGGATCACCTTTAGTTGCAAGAATGAAGAATTTCTTCAGAGTGGGATCATCTTCTTGCTGTTTTATAAACGAGTCACGAGAAATTACCAAGGGATCATCTTGAATATGCTCTTCATTATCTTCAGTAGATGAAGTTTGAGGCATATTAAGAGCTTGAGCTCTAGTGACTACAGCGTTAGCAATCTGCATGTTTTGCTTTTCCCAAGCGGAAATTTGTTGCGAAGTGCATTCTTTGACTCCATGAATGCGACCGATGATGAGGTCAGCGATCGGATTCGGAAGAAGACATGCGTGTACATCTCCTGTAAAGAAAGGAGTAGCAATCCTAATGATAGCAGTAGAGTATTTCTCTAATGTGCCGCCAAATGTTACACATTTGACTACTTGTCCAGTGGCACGGGAAGGATCTACGAGTGACTGCCTAACACCAATTGTGGTGCATCCAGAATCAAATAGCACGGAGACTGGATTGTTATTTACTAAACCCTTATGTAAGACAAGAGAACCTCTTCCATCATGCGCGACTGATGCAGGAAGAGCAGGAAGAGGATGGCCGCAGCTTAAAGTAGACACTGTGGTTGGCTCAAATAATGTTTTGCATTGGGGGCACTGAGATGCTCTCCCAAAATCAAAAGCGGAACATGCCATATTACTAGCGTCATTATTATCTTTACTCTGTTTATAGGCTCCATGAGACTCTTGCTGTGCAGAGTTTGCCTGAAAATGTGGTTTATGTCTTCTGTTTTGAGATCTACCTCGGTTATTATTACCTCTGTAGTTATTAATACCTCTATTGTAACCCCTATTTGGGTTTGAGTCATAGTTCTCTTGGTTACCATTATCATATTCATTATAATGAGTATCTCTGTAATTATAATCTTGTTGACTCCAAGACGGATAACTCGGATAGTTTCTATAATTATTTCCTCTACGGAAATTCCTATAATTGTGACCACCCCTGTGTCGAGAGCTATCAGCTCGTCTCCAGTTCTTCGACGAAGAACCCTGAAATGATTGGTTACCTTGGTTTTGATAACTATTATGGTTACCTTTTTTTCAAATCTGTTTTGAGGTCCCTGAAATCTGTGTGAATAATTGGGATTGTATGGTGTTGCTGAAGCAACTGGCATACTCTCCTTAATCTTAGTGTTGCCAAAAGTCACGTCGGGGTGTGCAGTGACATATTGGGAACAATATTCTTCCATTTCCTTTAGTGATTTGGGTTTACGCTCATGTATAAATTCAAGGAATGGTTTGTTAACACATGACATAATCTTATCTCTGAGCAACAAATCCATAAGTCCTTCATAAGTTTTTTCTGTTTTGGAAAGCTCAATCCAGCGATCAACTGTGAGACGTGCCTTTGCAATGAATTCTGAGAATTCTACACCTGTCTCAGGCACCATCGTCTTAAACAAAAGGCGATAGCCTTCCTCACTTAGCTGGTATTTTTTTATCAAAGCCGCCCTAATGACATCATAATTATCCTTATCTGCTTCTCCTACAAGGCATAATCTAGTCAGAGATTCACCTTTCAAATTTTCTGCTAATTGGTTAGCATATTGTGATTTATCCACATTATGAGTACGACAAGAACGTTCAAATCTATCCAGCCAGAATGTAATATCGTCACTGGACTGATTGAACGGTGGCACCTTAACCTTGTAAGTAGAAGGTTTACCATTACCACTAGATGCCTGATTAACATTACTCATACTTGTCAATCTTAATTTCTCTAACTCAAATTCATGTTCTCTTATTGCTTTTTTTTCTTCAGCTTCTCTGTCTAGTCTTTTTTGTTCTGCAGCAGCTTCACTGTCTAATCTTTTTTGTTCTGCAGCAGCTTCATCTTTTCTTTTTTCTTTTTCCATTTCCATCTGGAATCTTTTTTCCTCAGTCTTTATCTGCAATTTCTTTAGTTCAGCAGCAGCAGTAGCTTCTAATTTTTTCTCTTCAGCTTCTCTTTGCAATTTTTTTTCTTCAGCTAGAGCTTTTCTTTCCTCTGCAGCAGCAGTTTTTCGTTCTTCTGCAGCTAATGCTTTGTCATATTGAGCAATTGCAAATTGTTCTAATTCCATACCAGTCTTATCAAGGGATTTCCCTTGTGCAATGAAGTATTCTAATGTAGACATGATGTCTAACAATAATACTAATTACCTGAAACAATAATAATACCACAAGTTCTTAATGACTTGATTAATCAGTACACTATCTCAATCTCAGTGGGTCACAAGCCTTAATAAGGTCTTGTATAATTTCTTGTATAACAGTAATAATAATAAAGTACTGTTTTATACCATAATCCAAGTGCAGTGCACAAGCAATAGTGTCTTATGAAATATACCTATATAACACATATGTCAACCAACAGCATACATAAAGCACAAATAAGACTGACAATATGAAAACATTTGCAGAAATCAACTAAATCAAATAAGGAAATCAATGAAAATAATCACCGAATCTGCAAGGAATAACAACACAAATGACGTCACAGTGTATATAAATATAAATTGTGTATACAACTAAATAACAGGAAAGGGGAGACCTACAAATACAAACAAATCGAACAAAACTAAAGAACAGAAAAATATTACAAAAATAATGATGGGTACAGGTCGTCACAGCTAACACAAATAGCAAGCAAATTTCCAATTAAGGAAATTGCACCTAAAGAAAACGCCCACAACGTACCCTCTATGACGTGGGATATTCTGTTGTGAGGACACCGCCCAACCTAAACACAACCCGCTGACATATAAACTAACATACTATACAAATAAATAACATATAACATATAATCATAAATGCATATATCACGTGTGTAATATATAAAGCACTGTGTTGCAGATAGGATGCTCAGTTATACATTAAATAATGAAATGTGTTGGAAAGAGTTTCAGTTCATAAATATAATGGCACAGTTTCTGAATAAACAAAGTAAACTGCCACTTTAATCAATACTAGATTTTTGATTTAATCTATTACAATGTTCAACAATATTAGTATCAGAAGGTCCAACGATGAAATTTACGCACTTATGTTCAACAATACTGCAACAATAGAACAGTTTATGGCCTTCAAAGTATCATCTCTGTACTGTGAAACTCTGTAATGTCTAAGCGTAAAAATGTCAACAACGCTGACCTAGATACTGCATTCACTTGATAGGTCACGTGACAAAGTGTTGATAAAGAGCAAACTAATACTGCAAGTGTGTCGTATCAGCCACAGGAAACGGTCTGGTATCGGTAGTCTGTTGACTTCTCAACTTCTGCGAGGTCAAACCCAGAAAGCTGGTCCACCAGTGTTAAATACTGTTTCTATATATACTGTTGAATGGTGTATAGATATGAAGTTGTATTGTTCCCTGTTCACACTGACATCAACTATTTACAGGACCACAGTGTTAAGAGGTATGGTGGTCTGTGGAAGCTCCAATGTTAAAGACTTGTTGTTGGCCCCAGCGTTGCTCGTCAGAGTGGTTGTTAGGAAATAGGAATATCAACTCGACCTACGCAGTGGTGTGTAGACATAGAGTGAGAGTATAATACGCGAATGATGAAAGAGTTCGAAGAGTTGATAAATGTTCTTTTTCTCACTCATGTATGGCTGGAAGTCATCGACGCCAACTGCTGTGTACTTTTTGTTACAGTTTAATTGGACGTACACATTCCACAGCACGGATACAGTGACAAATCACAGGTTGGCATAATACATCATGGTACAATTGATAAATGGTCTTGCAATGATACATGGGCACTCGTTGCATAATAGCACAATGGAATGTCAGTAGACAAGCACTCAGTATTGCCCATATATATATATATATATCATCTGAGTTTACTGACAAAGCACGTCAGTCTATAAACAATATTCAAGATGGCTTCTAGACCTAACCTCGTCTAGCGAAGATTCCTTTAAATAATGTTCAGCACATATTTTTCATGTAATCATATTGAACCGCTAGTAATGGGTTCTCATCTGTAGCAGTGATCTCTGGACTCATCAAGCGATAGTACGGGGCATCCCTGTTCTCTTCTTGAAAGTCACAAAATATTTGGATACAAGATGGCTGCTGTCGTGAGCTGTCACTCACTTTAGGATACAAACTGGAATCTGTATCAAAGTTAATCCTACATTAAATGTTCTCATTGCTCTGTAGATTCTATCATGATGCAATGGACTTCAACATACAATATGGTGCTGCTAGAAATGAATGACATCTTCATCTAGTTAAATATTCCCTCAGACGTACAAATCGTGCGTCTGCTTATCGAAAACGATGGCTTCGTAAGAGAGTTCATAAGAAGTGCTTTTGTTACCTTGGTATCAGAAATATGATTCTGCCATTCCTCGGCAATAAGAATAAACACTGGGGTAAAGCATACACGATAGGTCTAGACGACTATCACTTTCCCCTACACATATATCGATCACTTTTTCCGGCGACAAGCCGATACAGAAAACACGACAGCCCCCCATCATCAGGGCGACGCCAAAACACATCTCTCTAGCCACACATCCGCTGAACAGCCTTTGACCTTTCTAGCGACAAAGAACATATAGTTCGACTTAGATATGTAAAGATATACAAATATAAGACAGACTCGTCCTACCTAGACAAACACTACACATAAATTCAGGCCATGGATATACTGAAGCAAGAACAATCTATTTCTACCCAAACAAAGAATAAATCGCAGTAAAACTGGATTCATCCGCGGAGTTCGATCGAAAGTGGCGAAACTCCTTTCAAGGGAAGTAACTCAATAATGACTTTTCCTTAAGCACTAAAAAGTATCTATTTTGTTTACAAAATATTTGCGAACATAACAAGCATACAAATGTATTATATTGCAGGATATCAAAGAGTACACGTAACAGATAGGTCTATCGAGAAAGTGACTTACTACACAGCTATAGCTACCATCTAGAACTGTGCAGTTAACTACCTGACTTATGCCATCCCTACCACTAGTTCACCAGCTCTCGTCTCCAGTTCTGGCAGCTACTTTCTAATTTTCTATCCGACGTTCAAATCGCCACAGATACCAGCCCATTGCAACATATCAGGCAATGATGAGGCAGACAAACATGCTAAGGAAGGACGAACGTTACAACAGTATGATATAGGGACAACATGAAATAGCAAAAACTACTATAAAAGCCACATTGAAGTCCAAAGGGAAAGAAAGCAGCCAGGCCATTTAAAAAAATGATGCACATCATCAGCTATCTAGGCGAGACCAGGTCACTATTTTCGGCTATGCATTGAGATACCATCTATACCACAAGAGCAGAATTGACGCAACAGATCTCTGCCCCTGTGGCACCTGCCCGATGACATCCAAACATTTGCTGCAGTCCTGCCCAACATACAGCAATGAACGGAGTAGTATATGGTAACAACCTATTTCACTCCACGAAAAACTGTTTGGAGGTGTCAGGAACTTTGAACTGACTACTGCGTTTATTGGAGTAATTAATGTGGAAGTCTGAGGGCGAACGAGGAAGAAGAAGAAGAAACGTCTTTACGCTTTTAAAACTCCGGAACATATGAAATATGGAGAAAAAAAAAATATGCAATAAACAAAATTGCCACACATTCATTCCTAATTCGACAACTATGGCAATAGGCGACCGGTTTTTCCCCTCTATACAAGATCAGTAGTTCAGGTCAGATCCCATCAAGTGCCCTCTCAACATTGAAGATTGGGTACATATTTAACACACCGACCGTCCGATTGGCAGAATGATTAAGTGAAAGCTTCTCTCAGCGAAGTTACGGGGTTCTTGGTTCGAAATCAGGTGGCACCACTCTCCAATCTACCTGGTTGTAAATGGGTACTTGATTCTGCTCTTGAGTTTGGGAAGGCAAAGGCAGCCAGGAAGGGAACCTGTCACCAAACTTCGAAAAGCTAAGCCTATAATAGTAGTTTCTAACATTTCTCTCCCCGACGGCAGTATCTGCTATGAGGTTACCTTTACACTTTTTTAATGAAACTTACCTACTTTACTTTTCTATCGTGAGGTGTAGAAATTTGGAGGAGGGAGCGCCATACTATCCTATCGGCTGTCTTCCTTCTGACCAGGTTGCAATCTAGTCCTCAGTCCTTCAGAGATTGTATAATGGTGTCCTCCCAGCGGACTCTGAGTCGTCCTGGAGGTCTGGATCAATGGCTCTTAGTTTCTCATACTTGTCGAGGAAGCTGATCTTCTGTTTTCTTTTTTTATTTTAAGGAAACGCCAGTAATTACTCTCTCGCCTTGGTAGAACATTCCGACAGCCTATTGTCTGTCCATCTTTCGATGTTTCTTTGCAACGTGTAGGATTGCCGTCTGTGACAGACGAACTTAGCTGACCCTGATTGACCCTGAAGCGTTGGATGATATAGTACGACCCTTTGTAACGACCCCTTCGTATAGCATCAGTGCCCCCGAATATATTGTAACTTTTCGTGAAACGGGATTTTTTTCACCTGGACTCATTAGCTATGCAACTTTTCCACGCAGATGGTCAACACGTTTGCTGATTAATATGTGGACAGTTTATCTACCATTCATTCTGGTCATCGCATTGATTTAAGGAGAAATTAAATCACGCCCATGGATATCTCTTGAGCAATCATATGCAGGTATTTTCATTAACTTGGCCAGTGGAGGGCGTTGCCAGCATCAAACGATAGTAATGACCACGATCAAAGACACTGGGGGAGATCTCAGGAAGGACTGGCGGCATGCTATCAAAGGCAGTAGTGGTCCCTGAAACGAGCGACGCAAGTTTCCTGCCGGTATTTCGCATCTCGGTGTTAAACACGAAACCGATCGCAGTAGGAGCGAACGGGAAAACCGGCGCAAGCAGCGAGCGAAGATACGAGAGACCAGGGGCGGCTTCTCTCTTTGGTCTGGCGGTCAGATTCCCAAAAGTCTTCTGAGATAAAAAAAGGTGTCAAAATTTCTCATGTCCCCCCAATGTTGCATTCCAGTTGTAGATATACAGACCATGAAGAAATGCAGGTTATCACTCGTTGGATAGAACTTGACAGAAGCACTAGCGATATTGAAATCTTGTTATAGATTTTCCCCTGGATTTTCATATATATTTGCAGTGAATTCTATTCTGTGCAAAACGGTAAAATATAACTGTGTCTAGGGATCAGTGGTCTAGTTCATTCATTCTATTTCACTGGATATTGTGTTAATTTAAATTTATTAAATTAAACCATCTCAATAGTTCCCAGTTGTAAATGTAATGTTATACCTGTTATATTATTTCCAAAAATAATAGAGGCTTAAATGTTAAAGTAACTTTTAAAGTCGCGAAGGAATTTATAATTAATAAATTAAGTTAAGTCCTATATATATATATAGATGTGTGTTTTCACCATTAGAACTCGCGCAGTGTTTTATCTAATACAGAATTAAATACGCGAGGGTATATATATATAGATAGTCTTAACGGGAAATGCATCGCGCTTTAGAATGTTATTTGATTTTTCGGTATATTACATGTCTTTTTCTTTCATACAGAGTGATCGTAACTTTTGCGATCCCAGCATAAAGAAAGCAGTAGAGAAATCATACAGAGTCCTTTTCAGACTCGGTTCTTAACTTCCAGATATATTGATGGAACATTTTTAAATATAATTCTTGCGGCGGTCCGATGCGACCTAGCTATCAATTACATGAAAGAAAGCACCCCCAAGAACTTTTTTTTAAATAACTCATCAAATTTAATTACAATCTGTAATATAAACTGGAAGATGAACAGTGCCAGTAGCGATAATTTATTTACGGCTCTACTGTGAGAGAATACATATTTACCTGACTGTGACTGAGCCTAATTTTTACTCACTGGATTTAAACCATACCGGTCAGTTGCTATCCTCACGCCTTGAAGGAATTTTACCTCCACCAGCGAAATTAAAGAGACCTCATTTTCACCCCCTGTATTAAATTGTGTCAGTGCCATCCCATAGACTCCTTTTATATAATAAAACATAATAACTCTGAGTCTTCAAGTCCGGCGATTAGTGGGAATATTCGCTATCAGCAAACCTCGCTACATCTGGGGCGGGACACCGAAGTACTAGACATTTTCACGTGTCAAGAGTAATTGTTGTTTATATAATTCTATGGATTGTCTGATGCTGCAATCGGTAAGTGTGTGTGTGTGTGTATATGAGTATGGATCCTCACGCGCGTGCATGAATGACAGGAAATCTAATTGTTTTTACAAACCATTTGTTAACTTGCCTACCGGGAAATACATTTTATGTATACCCCGCATTGTTCCTTTAAGTGGGATATTTTGTTAACTCTGTTTAACCCCCTCCCTTTCAATTGCTTAGTAAAGGGAAGAACAATTTGGGATAACAGGTTTTTTTCTACCACCCATACCTAGTATTGTAACCCCTCTTTCAGAGTAATTAACTTCACTGTTAAGTTACATTACCTATGTTCCTGATAACTATCTATCTTTGGACTGGGTTCATCTTTGTCTAATAAGCGGGAAGGGCTTAGTCGATACCAATCTTCTTCACCCCCTCCCCACCTTGTTATTTGCATTTTCTGTACTTATGATAATTTTATGTAACACTTGATATTTGTTTGTGATTTGATGTTTTTTTTTGGTTAATAAACATCATAAACCTAGTTAGCACTGTGTTGGAAATACCCACAGCCCAACATTTCCCCTATTTGTTTAATACAGTTGTATTCACGTGCGTTTGTGTGTTTGAAGCACCAAATCGGTGTTAGCGCAGATGTGTGTCTGGAAAACTGGCAAATTATTGTTTGACCAGGAGAGACTGAAGAGTAGATTGAGAGAAACGATTTGTCGTAAATAAGTCTGTCTTTACTCTCCTCCAGCACTCTGTGAAGCAACTATTTACTCTCTACAATTTCTATCACTGAGCTTTCATCATCATTCTCCACTCTAAACCGGACCACTATTTCTAAGACTCTTTCTCTCAAAATAAATTTACGACACCGTCCTTTTGCATATTTGCATTCAACTTGTTCCTTTACTATGGTATTAGTTTTTTGTCTCCTTTTAAGTTGACGTATTTCATTATTTAATTCATTAATGCAGGGATTAGATTTATGGAAATAAATCAATACATCAATAAATATTTTGCAATCTGGCCTATGCTGTATAATAGGGAGGGCTGCGGAAGTGATTGCGTCATTATTTCGGCTCGATCGTTCCTAGATACATGTCAGGTGTTACGTGGGGATATCGTGCTAATGACCCCTGTGCACGAGTACTATTTTTGTGGTGCCTAGTTGGCAGAGGGAGAGGCACGATTCACTCCGGTAGCTAGACGATGGTGTCGTTTGGGAGGTCCTTGGTGCGAGTCTCTGTTAAGCCTATCACTTCTGTTGCTTTTCTGTTGTCTGGTCTTCTCTTGTACTTCTTTATTTATCACGAGTGCCTGAAGCAAACCTTTATTTCTATTATTTATTTAAATTTATAATTTAAAAAGCGTTACCTCTGAACAGTATCTAATAACACATGAAGAAAATAGGTCAGCAACCCAAGGACAGTATAACAGAAAAACAAAACAAACATTAGGAATCAGAAAACAGCTCAACTACACAAAAAACAGGGACAATAAAATACTTTTGGTAACTGCTCTAAACGCAGTATACCAAAAGGCATCACGTATTCTGTTTCAAAAATGCCTATAAAAACAGAAAAAGGTCATGTACAATTGATCTATTAACTAACGAGGGAAGGTAAGTCAAATAACTGTCACAGAAGCTATCCAGAAAATCCAGCAGAGCACTAAAGTTTCCTACTAAGCTCAAGAAACAATGAATGAACAAACAAACAAACAAACAAAAAGAAAGAAAAGAAAAAAGATGTAATACATTTCTCTGTTACACTGTTGAATAAAAACCTCTAAATGTATCTACGGTGGAGGTGTTTTACATATATTAAATAATATGTGTTTGTTGTTCTTCCTCTCGCTTATTTTCTTATACAGAAAGGACAGAAAATAACCCCAAAGTTGTCTCAGAAAGCTAATGTTAGACTTCAGTGCCAAGAAGGAGAGTTTTTATTTTTACTGCTTGGTTTACTTTGATCTTCCGGAAACGAAATGTAGAAACCATTTCATCTGTTTACTCCATCCAGCTTAAACAATGCTTTTTTGTTCGCCAGATTGTCGTGATAGCAGTTATTAAGAAAGCGGAAAAGCTGAGCTCCCTAGAGCAAGGTCTGAAGTACTGAAGCTAACTATCATGAAAAAGGCCTAACTCAGACGCTCAGTTAACAGTCTTTAACTCCAGGTTCAGAGCTGATTAACAGTGACATTGTAGGGATCTGGGTTTGAATGTGAACGTCTTAGTTAGGTCATTAGCGTGATATGATAACCCGTAATTTGCATTTTTATTTTATAATTGACACTTGTAAAACTGCTTTGTTGCAGTTAAACTTTTATTTCCACTTTATGACAATGCTTTTTACGTACAAACGCGTGAAGCTGAAATATGTGATCAAGCGGATCATGCAACAACAATAAGATTTCAAGCAGGTAGGAAACTTAGATTTTAAGAAGGTGAAAAAACATTGCCAGGCGAGCTAGAGTATGTACCGCCTCCCAACACTGGACAAGGTCTAACCCTAGCATTACCCAGCTAAATGCGTTCGCATTTTTTCTCACCCACACAAAAATTAATTAATTTATTAAAGAATGTTAAAGTTCACATCAACTCTAATACTTTAAATTTCTGACTCTTTGATCCCATCGGATTGTTGTCGGGATGGAGTTAACTTGCTATAGTTTCACTTAAAATAATATAATTTTAATATACAAAACGGTTTATTTAGCCTGCATTTTTTAAGGTGTGTAATATATATTTCGATTATAAGATTAATAAAAGTCGTCCACGAGGGAGTTGTCAACTATTGCGTATAAATGTAGACTATTTCGTTCAGACATCATTTATGATACAAGCTTTCCTCATAAGTGTTTTTTTGTGTGACGTCACATTTCTTTAAACCTCCCCCTATTCTCCCCCTATCATCACACTTCCTAACAAAATTCTGAACCCCCCCCCCCCCTCCCCCTCCCCCCCCCCCCCCCCCCCCCCCCCCCCCCCCCACTGCGTGACATCATATGTCGACGACCCCAAAGGGTGAAACTGTAAGGCGATGGCAGAAGCATGATGATGATGACGGTGGTGGTGATGATGATTGTAAGTATAGAGGGTACTTCCTGTACAACTCTAAAACAATCCCCACAGAGATGATTATTGTTGCCGGCTGCCCATTTTGTCTCCCATATTCCGTTTTGTTCTGTTCCTCTGATCTTTCTTCACATAACCAAGGGCCCAGGTTCCTGTGTGAATAGGCCAGTTATAACACCCATCCATTTATCTCTCTCCCAGATTATTGTGTCCCCTCAAGTGTCACTATTTACGTTTCTAGACGTCAATCCTGCGCCTAAATGAATTTTCTGTTTATAAATTTGTTAGCCCAGTTTTTTTTTTTTTTTTTAATACGCGATTGGAAAGTACACTGCGGGAGATTCTTTCTTTTTTTTTCCTGGACTTTGACAAATCAGGTGACCCACAACGCGCTGTTATCTATTCCAATAATTTTTTTTTCTACCAGTTTCCTCAACATCTACGGTAGAGCAGTGGTTAGTGTACTGGCTTCCTAGCTCGAAGGTTCATGGTTCGATCCTCAGTTGAGGTGGGATTATTTTAGACCTCAAACGGCTCCAGGGTCGACCCAACTAATGGACTTTGAGAACTGAAAACATGGACGAATATATTGCACATTTACTAAAACAATAACGCTAGCAAGCGGAGAGTAAGCGGAATGAGTATTTGTACCAGTTATACCGATCCCTACCGATAGTCAACATTATGCGACTAAACAGACAGAGATGACTAGGGCACGTAAACAGAATGAAGCTGATAGATCTAATAGATATGTTCTCATCATTCAGTGCAACTGGGCAGAGGTGAAGAGAATTATAAATCTACATGTTACCTATCGGAATTAAGCATGAACTTACATTCTGAACTTCGATCCCCAGTTGAGGTGAGACTTTTTAGACCACAAACGACTCTGGGGTCGACTCAGCCTCATGAATTGGGAACAAGAGCCACTCTGTTAAGGTTAAGGCGGCCGGCGTGATGCTGATCACTTCACCCCTAGTGTGCCGAGGATCAAGAAAATATGGGCCTAACACCATATTCCCAATATGCCTCAATGGGCATGTAACATGATCATTTAACTTTTTATTTTATTTATTGATTTTTTTTTTTTTTAAGAATGGTGGACTATTCACGCATGTGAGACGACAGTTGAAATATGCAGGAACAAATTCAGCACAAAAGTATAGAATAACAAAAAGACAAATCGATTAGGCATCTCAAAATAACTCTACTAAATTCTACTGAAATAGTCAGTTCAGACCATTTTCATCACTCCATGTGGAAGGAAGGGTGTTCTGCTCAGCGATATCTCAAAAACTCACCACATACCTCCTTGAGGATAGATACATTGATACTATCATACAGAAGAGAGGTTTTCCTGGTACATCAGGGTGTCTGGAGCAGGCTATAATGGCATGAGAAGCTCTACAAATAGCAAAATCTAAGAGAATAAGTAATGGGGCTGTATTTAGTCAATGTGGATTGGTGGGTCTCATGTTAGATTGAGTGGCAGGCTCATAAATGTATCTTGTACCACAAAAGCGTCCGATTGGCAGAGTGGTTAGAGCGCTGATCTCTCGCGGCAAAGGTGCCAAGTTCGATTCACGGTATCGACTCGCTTCAGTCTACCCAGCTGTAAATTGGTACCTGACTTTGCATTTGAGTTAGGGAAGGAAAATACAGCGAGGAAGGGAACTGGTCACCCCTATCTCTCGATGCTGGACCTAGCATAATGAAGTCTCTAACACTTCACTCCCCTATGGCAGTATCTGCTATAGAACTTCCTGTACCTTACCACAAACAAGTGGGATAACTTAGAAGCATTTTTCACAGGATCTTTCCTCAAACGCAGCAAAATGTATTGAATTGCATCCATACTGATTGTAACGGCAATGCAGGCAATTTGCAAAACTGCTGAAGGACTTACAAAAGGTTCAAAACTCGATGGAATGTGTCACATGCCACACGCGCTAAAAGCACTCATGGATGGCACAACAGTTCTGACAACTTATGAGAACCGGTTCCGGAAAATGTTAGCACGCTTTGAACTAATCAGCTGGTGTAGAATAAGCTTAAAACATTAATGTCTTGATGTCTGTCAATCAGGTAAGTAAAGTAGATACTGCCGAAGTCACACTCATGGTAACAATGGAAGGAGGATCCCGTTACACGCCCATTGAGGCATATTGGGAAAATGGTGTTAGGCCCATATTTTCATGATCATTGTCACACTAGGGGTGATGTGGTCAACATCACGCCGGCCGCCTTTAACCTTCCCAGAGTTGCTCTTGTACCCAATTCATGAGGCTGGGTCGACCCCGGAGCCGATTGCGGTCTAAAAGAATCCCACCTCAACTGGGGATTGAACCTTGGACCACCGAGCTAGGAATCCAGTGCACTAACCACTGCGCTACACTCATGGTAACAAACCAAATAATCCACAGCGTGATTGAGGCGCCTGTAAAACGTCTTTTGAACAAATAGTTGGCAGGGAGGATAGTGTGGTTCTCTTCCGTAGCTAGGCGGTGTTGCCGTTCGGAAGGCCCTGGGTTCCATTCTCAGGCGAGCACTTCTGCTGTTTTTATTTTGTCTAATTTACTACTTATTTATTTCTCACGAGTGCCTGAAACATATCTTTTATGTGTGTAATATTCATGTAAAAAGTGTTTGCAGGGTATATGACACCCCACTATAAGACGCAAAGGCGGTACAACAAATAAGAGAAGTGACAGATATCTATTTCCTAAGATCATGGACCAAAGCAGACTTACAGTAAGATTTATATTAAGGTGCAATTAAATCAAGTTGATTCTACATTACTATAGTCACTGATTGCATGCGAAATAAGTACAATTACAATAAAAAGTTATAGAGAGAAAAAGTAACACATTTACAATGAAATGGTTGACTTGAATGACTTGACTTGACTTGACTTTCATCCACTGGGAATGAGCGTTAGCTCTTGGTGACCTTGATGCCATTATGTGGTACTGCTCAGTTCGTATAAGCTGTTTTGGGCTGCCATAAAGTGTATTGTCTATGGATGGGTTGTGTTAGGAGGAGTTGGCTCATTCGCTGGAGTGCAGGGCACAGTAGTAGATGGTGTTCTACTGTCTCCAACGGGTTTGGGCTGTGTCTACATTTTGCTATATTTTGTGAACACATTTTGTTTCTGTGGCCATTTAGTGGGAAATAGTTAAGAGTACCTCGGGGGACATCAGACTAACATTTTACTTCCAGAAAACCTATCTCGTACTCCTGCCCTAGTCACGAAAAATTTTAAGCGGGAAAGATTAAACTATAGCACGTTTCACTAGCTTTGCCCTCAAACAAATGTAATTATCTGATTAACCGTCCAACGTATTAATGCCATTTTTTGCATACGATGTTATATTGGGTTAGACCCAACAAATATATACTTTATATCTGTGCATCTTGTCTAGTTCCCATAAACGGATGAAATCCTTTGATCTTTGTCGGCATACTAATTATTGTGTATCGAGAAAAGCAATTTTACCACTTCATGCACAGATTCTGTGAATTGATTAGGCATAGGCGTGTCTACTATTACAATAATGTGGCCATCACGTTTGCATATGAATACCTGTTGAAGCTGATTTCTTAAATGATCTGCATGCGAGATACTCGTGACACTGTTTGTCATTGACATTTAATGCGCTACCAAACTGGTCCTTCCTTGATCTAATTATTTCAATAGGTATCACCTCTTTGCGGCTCATAAATATCATAATGGAACGTTGCTCCTCTAATGTGCTTGTAAATAACGGTAAGGTCATCTTCAAAGAAATTAAACTTCATCCGAATCATAATCAGATGTCTCTGAGAAATTGATAATCAATCTCGGCTGAATGAAGGACAAACCATCATTCTTCCAATATTCCTCTTCCTCTTGTAACACATGGTTCTCACATTTCTTCCAATAATCCCTGGCTATATTGGACATGGCGGCTTTTATAAGTATTTCAACATCTTTTAATTTGAACGTTCTATTTTCTGTTTCTACCTGTTCCTTAATTTTAGCCCATACTAGTTCTATTGGGTTTAAGTGAGAATGGTAAGGAGGCAATTTTAAACATCTGTGACCATGTTCATGGATTGCCTTGTCTATGTGAAATATCTTTGTATGCTGTGTCTTTTTTACAATTCCAAGTAATTCAGACTTCAGGGACATTTCGTTGAATGGAATGTTGTTTTTGGTCGGCCAAATCTTTATTACATCTTTAGTACTAGATGAATTAGGAACTTTATCTTCTGGTGCCACAACGTTGTGATATGAAACATTGTCCATTATCAAACACGACGGTCTATCCAAGGAAGGAAGTACATGATTCACAATCCAATCTTGAAATATCTTGCCATTTATCTCTGTATGATAATCCCTATTATCTGTGGATTTTGAAACAAATATGAGATCAGTATTAATTAGAAGCCCATGATTTCTGCTTCCTGCATGTGCAATTATTAGGCGCTGTCCTTTGCTGCTTGGTACTAGTCTCTTAGTTGTTCCATCAGATGATTGCCATTCTCGTTCATTACTGTGGTGCGCATTGATCCAAGTTTCATCTAAATACACAAAATCATAACAATCTCTTCTCATTTCTCTGACCTCGCGTAAATATTTGCTTCTCATTGCAACTATAAGAGGCTTCTCACAAATAAGGTTTCTACCACCAACATATTTTCTAAAAGTGAATCCCAAACTCCTAATAGTCCTCCATAGCGTAGATTTGGAAATATCAATGTCATTATTCTTTCTTAACCAAATTTTCAATTTCCTTAAAGTCACTGCCTCATTATTGTGAAACATATTGCAAATTTCTCTGCGGATCAATTCTCTGTCAAAATTATCCACCACTCTTGGCCTAATTTTCGTGTGTAAAACACTGGAATTAGACATTTTAGATGTCGCTATCCAGCGGTGCAGATCGTTTGCTTATCCCCAAGGCGTGAATAGTCCTCTTTTGTGGGTTTGAAATAGAATGATATAGTTTTCCTCGAGTAGCTTCATTGCAGAAATACATAAAAATCCTATTTGTGATTTGCTGTAATGTCATAAAATGTACTCGCAGACTCATTTTTCCTTCTTAACCACACAATAATTTTTGTAGACACACCTCTGATTGACAATGTGTGCGTTGCACCGGATATAAACTGTTTTATGTTCAAGAAGTGCGATTTCACGCAATTTCACTCAAAAATCATGCCAATTGCTTGATAAACCAAAAATGTGCAAATGAGGTCGTATAATTTACTGTAGACATTTCAATATGTGTGCGTGTGATGTGTGTTGGCAAGTAGGATTTTATATTATATCGCAAAGAAACGAAAATTGAAACCAATGGCCGCATTTTAATGCAAAATTTAATTCATAGGGTCTATACCATTTCAAATTCACACACAAAATTTCACTTATATGCGTTATGTATTCGCTGAGATATAGCATTTTGAAGTTGGGCAAAGCTAGTGAAACGTGCTATAGTAAAAATGCTGCACTACTCATCAGGACAGCTCAGTCCAAAGTACACACTGATATTTTTTTTTTTTTTTCTTTTTTTAAATTTCCCTTTTGTGGCGTAAAGTGAGGTCTATGACTTTATTGTGTAAAATTTGTTTGATCTCGGGCCCTGGCTTAGACACTTTGGTCTTAACCAAAAGGCCGAGAAGTGTTATGAAGTGTTAGTTATACACTGATGGCAAGTGAAATGAACTGGAAAATGCCAATGAAACACTTATTACAGGCAGTGCGAAGACAGTAGAAAACAGAAGTGACGAGATTGGGCTTTAGGAAATTTGCATAAAGAAGTTGTAACAGACAATATGACTTTGTTAAGGGGAACGAACGAACGAACGAACTTTATTTTCAAAGGGTTGAGAATTGAGCACACAGGCCCGTCTAACATTCTGCCCTTCCTTTCGCTCACCTTTCATACTGCAGGAGGTGAAATGAGCTGGAGAGAGTTTTGAGTGGAAGGAAAATAACTCCGTAATTGCGCCTGTGGAGATTGATATGGGCATTCTGTTTATAAGGTAATAGGAAATTGGCGTAAAATATAAAATCAGTCAGGTTTTGAACGCGAGTAGCGTTAGGACAAGCAAAGTTCTTGCTGTGTTAAAATGTTACAGTGGTG
This sequence comes from Oreohelix idahoensis, assembly GCA_024509875.1. Classification (NCBI taxonomy): domain Eukaryota; kingdom Metazoa; phylum Mollusca; class Gastropoda; order Stylommatophora; family Oreohelicidae; genus Oreohelix; species Oreohelix idahoensis. The sequence goes on along the minus strand of JAMPIV010019240.1, from coordinate 750,292 downwards.
AGGGAGGTCTAGAATGGTACATTCGGGCGGACAAGCCACTGAGGTGGTTGGGTCTCCTATAGTCACAGAGAAAGTATCTAAACTGTCTGCCTAGCCATTTAGCCGCTCAGTACATTACTCGGTTTAGGCCAGTCTTATATCCAAGATACGCTACAACAGTATTCCCAATAAAATAAATCAAGACAGAGTTGAGGCTAGAGACAGCCAAATGTTGAGTAGGCCTACAGATGAATAGCGACGTAGACAGAGAGGAAGGAGAGAGATGTATCATATGCAAATCAGATGAATACAAACCTGTAAATAAACGTGTGGAGTTGTGACGAAATGTCCGTCCTTGTCCTTTTGTGTGATCTCTCACACCTCCAGCCTTACGGCAGTATCATTTCTTCTTCTTCATTTATCTCTCGGATCGCTTTTATTTGGCATTTCATTATTTCCTTTCATACATTTTACTCTTTATGCAGTACATAGCGTGGGGGAAGTCTCTAACACCCCACTCCCCTATGGCAGTATTTGCTACGGGAGTAATTATTATCTTATTGTGTCGCATTCACGCTTCACGAAGACGTGTTAAGTTACGCCAGGTTATTAGACGGTCAGCGACAATATTTTATCGCATAATCTGTCCGACCATCTTTTCAAGCGACGGTGCTTGTTTTTCCAAGCTTGAGTTGGGCCGGAGTGCTGAATAGAACCAGATTTGTTTGTCTGGCGAAACACAGGTGACTAGCGACCATCCCTGAGTCATTACGCCAGAAAAACACGGTCACAATATGATGGACAGAGATCTGCCTGTAAGTTTGTACACGAGGGCATCGGACCGCATATTACTATATATGGTAGACGTGACCTTTGCAAAATTTTTCATGTCGGAAATATTTTGAAAGTACCACACCCGACCTGTTTGAAAGAAAGCAGTTATTCATCTGAGCAACATGTCTGTAGCCAGGATTGGCGTACGTTGTGACTTACATTTCGTATTTTATTACTAACATGGGAACTAACATATATATGTATATATGGTGTGGAAGCTGACGCGAATTTGAAGCAGAAGTTTGGTGATCGTCTGCTAGAGGAGATGCAGCGTGTGTTTTAATGTGAGCGGACGCATGTGTGTGAGCTCCTGCAGTCTACTGTGTTTTTCCTGCGTTGTACCATCACTAGGGCATCAAGATACTATGTTGAGGTGTTCCTAGTTTACTCTAAGTCAGGAAATATATTATGACGACGATGTCTATTGTATGAAGATATTAAAAATTGTGAGAATGCCAGGACAGCGTTTCAATAGTGAACTGACTGCCTGGTGACTTTTGGAAGGCTGCATATTACTTCATTTGCCTTTGGGGCTAGAATAGATTTCATGGAGCTGTGTAACTAATGTCATTAAATTGTGTATCATCAACTGTTCAAGAGGTGTTGGCAAGTAATTGACTTTATATTGATCCGTGTCTGTCAAGTACCCCTATGTTTCACTTTGGCCTCGGATACTTCTCCGAACAATATATAATTTATAGACGGCACGCATCAGGAAGCTATACCGTCACAGCAGTCATGCAAAAGTAACAATCATTAAAATGATTTGTCGGTTCCCTCTACACCACTGGAACTGCAAAACGCATCGATCGTCCTTTTCGGTTCAACCAGCAGCGCAGATTCGTTGCACAGGTTTAACAACATATGTGTGGGGCCCAATACCGGTCCTGGTCACCTATCTCATAACCAAAATAAAGGCTGTAAGCTTCCTTTATCATCGGTGTAATGGGTCGCCTTTGTCTGCAAATATAAAAAAATAATTCGCACTGTTCACACATTCACGAGGAACCTTGAACGACACGTCTGCACTCACAGAATCCACAACACAAATGATGACAAGGAGGAAATGTGGTTGCAATGACTGCTACAGATTGCGTCATCCAATTGGCGCTCAAGGCTATCCGTCTCGTGGGGAATCATGCGCCAGGGCTATAGAAAAGAGAAGGACTGGGTCAATCGCGTCGGGAAGGTGAAGCCACCAGCCAACTGAACTAACCCCCCCCCCCCCCCCCCCCCCCCCCAATATCTTGAAAACTAGAGCTAATTCGTGATTTTTAAGTTCATATTCGTGATCAGCATGTCCAAATTAGTCGTGGAAACATTTCGGCTGTTTCCAGTGTTGTCAAATAGTTAAGAAAATCATCAACCATCTATACTATCTGGTTGATGAGGGAAACAAGGTTTTCGTCCCATGCATTTATCGTCACCATCTGCAACTATCCTTGTTTAGGGCAGTGATCGAACCACTATACTACTACTAAAATGGGACCTAAGACGCGTCAACAGTGAGGAATGCAGTTAGCGACCCATAGCTAGACTGCTTGCGTCAGGGTCAGCGAACCAGAGCTGACCAAGACCCTACTCCACCTTCAAGTGGTGGTCCTGGAAACAGGCTGCATCACTGCAGTCTGGCTGAGTGAGTAGGGATCGAAGAGGGAAGGCTAATCCGGTTCCAAAAAATGCCGTGCTGAAGTCGGATGTATCGGCCAAAAGACGCAAATATTGCAGCTTTGCTGTAAACGGACACAACGCAACCAACGTCCTTTTCAGGACGAACGAAGAAGAAGAAGAAGAACCACTATACGACACATTATATCAGCACACACGGCCACACTCTTAAGTAAAATTAGTGGATCGGTTACGCCCTAAGCAGTACACGGGAACTTGGATGTTGTGACGATCCATAGAGGGTACGAAGATTCAAACAAAGGAACGGAGAGATACTTTAGCTCAGGATATCCAAGAAGGAGAGGATGTTAACAGGATGAAACAAAAATGAATTATCAGTACCCATATGCCAAGGAAAGCAAACATTTCATCATGTACTCGCAGTTTTTTTGTTTTTTTTAAATTAAATTTTGGCGAGGTTCGTCCTGTTCAACCTAGTCGTTTATATTAGGGCGCATGGCCAAACATAAAAAAACTTTAGGGTTTATTGCAATGAATGAAACTGATGTACTCGTAGTATGCAACATGTCGCTAAAAGAATGCCAATACACATAACGACCAGGGTTGTGGAATCGGTAAAAATATTTTCCAACCCCGACACCGAAATTTTAGAAGTCCGACTCCCGACTCCGACTACAGTTTGGATATTTTTATCGACTCCCGATTGCACTAAAAAAACGAATGATTCCACGACTCCGACTGCACAGCCCTGATAACAACTCAAACGAGTGCTAAAGAAGGTAGTTGATACAGCAATTATTATTATAATTACAGGCCTCATAAGGAAATCTGTTGGCAGCATCACCAGGTAGTCTTTGTTCTGGAATCCTAGGAAAAAGACGTAGAGTCAGGCCGAAGAACACATGGAGAAGAGAGCTTGAGAAAGAAATAAAAATGATAAGGATGAGATAGAAAGACTCTGAACTGTTGACACGTGATCAGAGACCTGGCATTTATTTGTTAAAGACATGGGATCCTTGCGCAGCTAACGCGTGTTGACTGATTCAATAATAACAAAAACAGGTTGAATAAAATCAACGGATCAGTATTATCCCCGTCATAGTCATTACAGAGGATACAACGTATTAATGCTAACTAGTGGCTAATTATTGATATGAGGGTAACGGGATGGTGCACAGTGCACTTGTGCTGTCCATGAGCTCAGTTAGCATTGTATACTTTTGCGGCAATTTCGTTGTACGTCCTTATTTACTCAGCCACCTTTTCCATTTGGAGACGTTTTGTTTCTACAGATGTTCTTTTTTGGGCCTGGGCACATTTTAGTATGCCAAGATCTACTTTTATTATTTTTTATGAGGCTACAGGCTACGAAATAAATTTTTCATTAAAGCTACCGTTACCGTTTGTCAACTGTAAATAATAAATTACTTACACATGCGTGTGAAATGAAGAGAGCATTTAAGGTAAACAGAAATGTTTATTACTTACTTAGTCATTCCTCTTCTGTCTTGGGGTGTAGAGGATTGCCAGAGAGAGGGCCATGCTATCCTATCGGCTGACTTCCTCCTGGTCTGGTTCCAATCAGGTCTTTGGTCCTTTAGAGATTGTCTGTTACTCTCACAGCGAACTCTGGCTCATCCTGGAGGTCTGTATCTCTGGCTCTTAGTTTCCTATACTTGCCGTGGTAGCCGATTTTCTCCCATTCTGCAGACATGGCCAGACTATCGTAATTTGGACTGTTCCACTCGGGTCTGCAGGAGCTGGGCTTTGATGCTATAACGTATCGTCTGGTTGCTGACCATGTCTCTTCCTGTTACTTCAACCACCTTCCTCAGATTCTCATTTCTGAGGTTTGAAGCTGGCTTTTATGGGTTGTAGTCATTCTCCGTGACTCTTACCCAAAAGTCAAGACTAGAATATAGGGTGTGCGGTATATAGCCGTCTCCGTCTTCGAAATGCTTATTAAAAGAAGACAAAACATGTGTGCACGTTCAAGAAAACAGATGTTAAATTAATAAGAACAGGTTCAAACAAACATATTATACCTAAATTTTAGTATTACAAGAAGGCGTAATGACACATGCTAAATAGTGTACAATGTTGATTAGAAAATTTCAGGCAATGTCGAATAGATACATGGAGACGAAGTACTTTGATTTAATAATGTTCATAGCTGAAAACGCAAAACAGGCAACCAGATTAAAGTAATTATTAGATATACAGTATATATAAGATAAATCTTTTAAAGAAAGTGAAATGCCAAACAGACTAGCAGAAAGCTAATGACACAGAAGATCGGTACTTTGATTTAATAATGTTCATAGCTGAAAACGCAAAACAGTACGTGTTGTTATTCATTTTAGTTAACAATTGTTCATTTAAAAACAAACAAACAAACAAAATTAATTAATAACTTAGAAAAAAACAAATTAAACACTTTTTTATATATCAGGCGGTTCCTTAAATTCTGTCAGCGGTCCCGTGATGGATCACAAGTGATGTTTTGCCCACCCCTGATTTAGACTACACAGAATTTGTGCGAATCTGCACTATCGCCCTGCTTTGAATCCGAATCGTGCTTGGCTAAATACATTGGTGTTACAGCTGATCTTGTCATTTCCCCCTGTTTTCACTCCTCATGGAACCATCACTGCAGTTAGTCCCCTTATATTAAGCCTGCACCAAAGCATTGATGTCATCTTGCTGCTGTGGTTTCTGTAGCAATGTTTTTAACGAGATGAGGTTTCCAGTCCCAATGCACAATCTCATATCACTTGCCTCTTACGATATAATTGGATTTTTTTTTTCTTAACCAGCGGCACTTGGGCTTTCAGCCCTTCGGCCCAACGACATGTCATTACGAGGCAGGGGAGCCTGTGGACTTTCCTTCCAACCCGGTCAGGAGCTTCGCTCCTTCCCATCCACAGAGGGTTTATCTCAGGAGTGTGGCAGAGGATATTATGAAAATAGATTTCATACATCTACATTTTCTTCCACCTGTCTTTCACCGGCTTCATTATGAGCCATGCACGGTTTGTTAACGTAAAACCCTCCTACACACAGATATCTGTCTCTTTCTTAACTCTTTAAGCCCCAAGAGTCAGTATACTGTACTTCCCGCTAGACCCATTTGGCCCAATCAACAGTATACTGGCTTTCGTATCTTTTGATCCTTTCTAGGGCTGTTTTCTAATTTTGACAACTCAAAAACGCTATGTTCTTAAAGTATAGCCATCCATTATGAACTTTTGTTATTTATGAATATGAACATTTAAAAAAAATTATTTCCAAACAAAAACAATAAAAACATACTGCTATGGCCATTTTTGTTTGGGCCAAACCCATCTTTTTGCTTGGGACTGAAAGAGTTAAATGAGCACACCTATTTTATTTTATTTTCTCTATTTGCCTTAGGAATGTTTACCAACAGACCTATTTATTAAACGCAGACCTCTTCACTTCTCTATATATGTCAAACTCTTAATTTGGCCACGCACATTTTCTTTTCTCTGTGTCGTATAAACTACGAGGAATGTTTGCAATCAGAAAGGTAAACGGAACGCGTAGAGAGGGGACGGGATGGTGGATTTGTAGAGAAGGGGGGATAAGCTAAATGAAGAAAAACCAAGGGGGCGATACGTTGAAACGTACTTTTCGTTAGACATTGGTTAGGGGGACTTAATCTGACACCAAGGGCAGATAATCACAGTTACTCCCCCTTAATCCGTTCGTTTGGAAAGTAATTAAACACAGTGAGAATCGCAAGATCAAAAGACGGGTTTCGCTCGATTGCCAGAGTCTGCAAGCGGTAAAAGCGTGAATTTTTCCTCTGATTCGCAGATCGACCGAAGAAAAGCCCGAAATCTGAGTTAAGGCGTTAAAAGTAACAAGTCTGAGCGAAGTTCTGAAAATTTAATATATATTCTCCATCTTTTAAAATCCATTATTCAGTACCCACAGATTTTTCCAGAACCTACTAGCTTCGATTTTCTAGACCATTGTTATAGTGGATTTCTTAGTATTTTCGATTTGGAGTAGTTCAATTTCTGTGTTTGCGGTAAATATTATAATAGAAGTTTGAGTTATTTAATTGTTAAGTCCGTCATTTTATTTCACTAAGATCTTTTCTGTGTAGAGTGATTTAATGGCTAAGTCCATCATTTTATTTCACTAGGATTTTTTTTTCTTTTTTTTTTGTGCTAATTGACTAGCGAATTAAATATAATCTATAGCTAAATTGTTCCGCCTGTAGCGTTAATCTAACTAACTGATATTAACCAGTAAGAGATATTTAATCGACTAGTAAATGCAATATTCATTATGAGTACAGACGAAATAAATATTTACTTCTAATTCATGATGATTAATTTTTTTTAATGACTAGAATTTACTTCACGGGAGGGTTTAAACGATCATATAAGCTCTAAGCTTGTAGTTTCTTTTAATTAAAGTTAAATAACCGAAGTGGATAAATATATTATATTTTACGCGGGTTTAGAATAGGATTGAGAATACTATATGGTGGTTAAGTATTTTGTACTTTTTTCTTCCTATACACAGTACTGGGTCAAACCCAAAAATCTAAGCCTACGGCTTCCATATAAATCTGAGAATAACCATATAAAAGAACATCATTTTTTACTTAGTATCTGGGTCTTCAAAATAAACCTGTCTGGCTTTGTGTTTACACCCAGAAAGAGACAGAGTACCAACCCAAAGAACATTAAGAGTGACTGTTACGTGCAGTTTTTCATAACTGATAATGTAGTCTGTCTGTATGCTTGTTATATTTTGAATAAGATTTTTGGGTCTAATGTATTCTTCATTGGAACCATAATCTAAGGGCGAATACTCATCTTTTGCTTTGAGGGAAAGTATATATGTAGTTACTCCTCTTTAAAAGGTGACACCAGCTGACTGGATAGGTCAGAGGGGATGCGAACTGCGCATGTCCAAACTAAGGAAGTATTTTGATGAAGATTTCCGACGGGAGGCCGTGTTTTTGTTCTGGGTCTGTCAGACGGAATGTCTGATTATTTCTCTGCATTGCCTTTTGGGGATGGAAACTCTTCCACTGTATTTAGAGTCCCCTGTGTTATTTTCTGTTCGTCAGGAAGAAGACAGTTGCTTCTAAGTGGTGTTAGGAATTCGTATCAAGGTAAAATTACGAAACTTTCACACTTCCTTTGTAAGGATCATATTTTTGAGTCAACCAGTGACAAGAGCGCACAAATGGTTGGAAGGCAGAGCATTCCTCTTGTTACGCGCGTTGGAGCCATCTAGGACTGTTTTTCTAGATTTACACACAGAGACCCATGAGAATAGATAATCTTCTACAACCCGCATGATTGGCGGTATATTTTGAACTCAGACACTTATGTCTACAGAAGAGGAATCCACAGTGTGTACTGTTTGATAGAGGCCTAATATATATATAACTATCTGGAGTGGAAGAACAGATGGGTTATTAGTTATTATATCTTTGAAAATGAAAACTCGACTGATGTACAAGGGAGTTGTATAAGCCTATCTTCGAAAGGACAGCCTATCTTCGATACGTCCGATTAGAGGGATGGACTATGCTAATTTCGTCGCCCGCCATGTTTGGGAGGTCGACTTAAGAAGAATGACTTTGATGAGTCAGAAAGAAACTGTTGGATGTTTATACAGTATTTACCGATATCTTGGAGGCTGCAACACTTTGATAAGCAGATAATTATTGAAACTTATGTACATGCCATTGTTGTGAACTGTTTTCATATCCGCCATGTTCCTGTGTCATACTTACATGGTGTCGTCTTCGTCTTGTTGCTGTGACCATAATAAATGATCAAAACGTACACAGCTGTTTATCTATATTTGGACTCCATCCACTTCACATCTACATCCTTCAAGGTGATTAATGCCACACACTCTTGTACGTTACGTGTGGTGATACCAGTCTGCACTGATACCTAGACGTCCACCTCGACGAACTACCAGGTCACACATTCGCGATTAGTCATATTACAGCACGATACATCACCAGCCACTACCACCATAGCAGTATATATATCAGCCTTACTACATCAGTTGAACATATGAATTGCAACCAGATTGGTAACAGTGACTTTGTAACTTGGCCTATAGATCCAGATTTCTTTTTCCCAATTTCATTTACATTCAGCCCGTTGTAGCGACATAACCAACCTTAACATTTCTCGACGTTTGACCATTGGTGGTGTGACAAGGAATTTTTATACTGAGAGAAGTTACCGACCTGACATTCCTATGTACTGAAAATCTCAAGCTACTGACACTGTGAGCACTGTAAAATTTCTTACCTGGACTACTTAATGTGAGATAAACAGAAATCCTAAATAAAAGTTACTTACTTAGTCGTTCCCCTTCTACCGTGAGGTGTAGAGGTAAAAGGTAAAGGATCCCGTTACACGCCCATTGAGGCATATTGGGTATATGGTGTTAGGCCCATATTTTCTTGACCATCGGCACACTAGGGGTGATGTGGTCAGCAATAAAAGTAACAAAGTGAACGTTCCCCGGAGAAGTGGATCTAATCTGTCTTTGAGGAACTGGGGTTTTCTTTGCCAAAATAACACTGGATTTACTGAGTGCGTGTGTCCTAAAGATTGTTCCAGAAGTTGCAAATCAAGTATTAGGTAAGAACGAATGAACGTGGCCCACGGTTGTATGGAAAGAAAGAAAGCAGGAATGAGTAACTCTTTTATTGTATAATCCATGTACTCACTTTGTATATTTCTTACTATGTTTTTGCTAATACTGTTCAATTTCAGAATAGAATAACGTAGAAACTCTGTTCTTTACAGTATAGTCAAAAGTCTATATCATAGTGCTAATCTTTTGACCTTTTGGGGGTTAATTAACTTCTCTTTGTGGGATCTTGTATCAACAAAGGGGAGATAGTACTTATGGGTCTATTTCTTTATTAATTCGGTACCCCTATGATTTTTCTTATATTCGATATATGATAATATCTATATGTTGTGATGTTTCTTTATGGTAAATAAAATTTACATAAACTGTAATTTCTGTGTTGGTCAGCTCGTCCCAAATATCCCTATTCCATTAGTATAGTTTTTACGTTTGTGCGTCTAACTGTCGTCACTTATCTGTGTGTGTGTATGTGAGTGTTGGATATATATATTAATATAGAAAGGGAACTGTCGGAACAACAATATTTTTTAGTCGTAACCGATAGGCTGGGCTAGAGAAGTTTTCTCAAATCCAGGGACAGACTTTACCTTTTCACCAACTCACTAGTGAAATCTAGCTGTTTACCTTATCTCGCACTGAGTCATCACCTTTGTCAGTTCTATTCAGAAGGGACCTAACATTGTTCTTAATCACCTATCGAAATCTACGACAAGGAGCCGTTCAGGTTATTCAGTCAAAATCCCGGTCGTTGACACTTCTTCAAATGCTGACGCCCGGGCTTGAACCTTGAACACCTGATCGCCAGTGCAATGTGGTAACCATTACACCAGCGCGGTTCCCCATATAATTGGATAGCAGTTGTTCTATTCCTTCTGTGTCTGTTTCAGAATCCACCGGGACAATTGACCTCATACGTTGTTCTGTTTTATTTTGCAACCATGTCTACAAAAGGAAATGTTACAATCTTGTTCGTTTCCCTTCTTCTTCCTCGTGGGTATCACACTAGCTTTCTGCTAGTCTTTTTGGTATTTCCCTTTCTTTAAAAGATTTATTTTATATATATCTAATAATTACTTTAATCTGGTTGCCTCAAACGAAAACTGAATTAAGAGCGAGCTCCAGGCTGCCAGCGTGAATACAAACTAGAGACACTTCATAATCATTATCATGGCAAACCACTTACCTGTTGAAAGATACCAGAGATAGCATCACACGGGTGGCCTCCGTCAAACAAACGAAAATTTGAAGCCGCTTTTCTCCATGGCTAGATGCCGAATAAAAGACTTCCAAATTTCGGGTGGAAAAGATATATTAAAAGTCCAGAGTCACTTACGAAGTTAGCCCCCTTTGCGTTTCTGCTGGTCCAGCGTCCAATGATGACTACGCAATCGTGACATCCAACCAGACAGCTGCACGCAACCAATCACATCAGAGGGGAAAGTTTATAGTGTTGATTTATTCATGAACACGCAAATAGTTCCCCGGCCGATGGACATTTGTGCTGCTGGCAAAATATTGTCCTTTCATGTTAACGTCGTCTTCAGGCCATTACGGGCACATTCCAAAAAAGCGTGCAGAAATAAAGAAGCACACAGTGAAAGTGGCCAAGAATAATTAGATATTTCCATTCAACGTTGCTTCCATCTTTCCAGGACGATATGAAAATAAATCCAGGAAACAGATGTGTGTGTAAACTAATAGAAGCACTTCACTACAAATAATAATCTTTCAAGACCCGTCGTGTTCTCTTGTTAGGACCTAGCCGCCTGTCTGAATGGGTCGCATTTGTATTAAAGAAAGAAAGAAACAGAGAGAGAGAGAGAGAGAGAGAGAGAGAGAGGGAGAGAGATAGAGAGAGAGAGAGAGAGAGAGAGAGAGCTCAGAAAACCCATAATCTCTAGAGCTATCTTCATTTTTTAAAATGTATTTTCGCGTTCTCTAGGGACTTTCTTTTGGGGCTTCACACACCATTTGGCTTTGCAGCTAATAATAATAATCATCATCATTGTCACCATCATCATATTCTTCTTCGTGTAATAATCCTAAACATAATAGTTATTAACACGTATTTGTATCATTCCTCACTAAGAGTTGTAAAGGTCCTTTCTTCAGATTCAATCTTAACCTACTCTGCTCTGTTATTAACTAACTCCACTTCTCTCTTTTCATTGTTGTTATTCTGTAAGTCCATCTGAATGTTGTCCGTGGCAGTTTACTTGAGAATGCAAACAAACCTGATGGAAGGTTCCAGACCAAAGGAGCGTCCCCTGTTATCTCTATATAAATGAACGAAAGTGGGTCCGCTATATATCTACTTATTATTCTTAGACATCTATAGATAAGCTGGAAAGCTGAAAATGGGTACATAGATCTAGCTCAGTGGTTCCCAAACGGTGCAGTGCGAGAGAATGGCAGTTGTGGCGGGAATATTCAAAGACCGCAAAGGATTTAGAAACATTTTTAAAAAAAATCATTTGCCAAAAATAAATATGAAGGTAATTTTCTTATTTATTTTGTTACATGCGATATAATATGAGAAATATATTTACAGAAACCCATAGAATTTTCCAGAACTTTCCAGATTTTTTTAAGTAATATAATTAAGTTATATCAAATAGATTTTAATAATAATAAAATTTAAAAATAGTTTAAAATAATGCCCTGGTAAAATATACTCTAGAATCCTAGAGCAGAGGCTCAGACGCCTAGCTGAGCTACAATTGGATGAGGTCCAGTGCGGATTCCGAGCAAACCGAAGTAATCAAGACCTAATCTTCCCACTCAGACAGCTGAGTGAAAAGGCTCTTGAGTATAAGAGTGAGATCCATCTCTGTTTCATAGATTTGGAAAAGGCGTTTGACAGGGTGTAGCAACTCCAAATGTTGAGTGAAGTAATATGGTGTCTTAGGTCTGGTATGCGTGTGTGAAGTAGATCATGTACAGCCAGACAGGTACAGTTCCCACAGGAACGTCACACCAAATCACGACGAATGGAGTCAATGAATCGTATAACACCTCGTGACGTTTTGATTATTTATTGTAGACGCCACAATGACGAGGTGTGTAGACATAAACAAGCAAGTACATCATAGGTACGATCAAACAGTCATTATTACAGCAACATAGTCAGTACAGCAATGGACGGTAGACGGCATCATAATAGAGATGAATCATATGCATGTCAATACATTATAAGGCTGTAATGTAGTCGGGAAAATTCTCCATCCCTTTCTATCTTAGCCAGGAGATAACGATATGTAGGAGATCAATCCACTCTCCTTGAACTGACTTCAGCAAGACGGGCACGTCTTCTGAAGTATCAATAATGTCCTCAAAAATCCTCTAGTTAACAAAGGTATCAAACCTAGATCATGTAGCAGGGCAGCAAGTAATAGTCCTTAGGACATGCATCAACCCGATGCGTTACAACGTAGCAATACGTGAGCCGAGAAACATCTCATAATGAAGACTCTTCAATGACAGGCTACGAAAAAATGTCAATCTCGAAAGATGTCTACAAAGTTACTGAAAAATGCAATTACCTTGTCTTCAGGAAATACACCACATAACTCACATGCCTCCAGGCGTATTAAATCACAAGAGAAATGTCATCTCAAATAAACGAGCAATCTATTGAGAGGACTCCATATTCCTGACAGAACAAAATAAGCATAGACGCTCTCACAGAGACGTCTTGCTCGCAAAACGAACCGTTCTCGACTGCAGGGCGGAAACGAGAACACAAAGACTTAAAACTTGGACATGCGCAGTAAAGAGCGCAATACGAATACTGTTCACACAATATATGAAGATAGAACCTCTTTCTAAGAACAACGTCGAAATCAATGCCTTATAAGGAGACCATTAGACAGCATAGCAAGTTGCCAACTATTTCTGAGAAAACCGGCCTGTCATATCCATACATGGACATGATTTAAGAGCACTTAACAAACTTATCTGCCACTTTTTGCCAACAAGAACAGACAACTGCATACTATAAAAAGTGACTATTAATTTCACAAGGTTATTTCCCTTGCATTAGAAAAAATATATGTTGTACACAGAATACGAGAAATTCTTGTGCAACACAGGGTCCCCTGGAGCAAACGTTGGGACTGTTTGGCAAGGAAGAACATTCCAGCATCTCTGATTCATGCTATACAGAGCTTCTACAAGTCTTGCAGAAATTATGTGAGGACAGCAAACCATAAGTCCGAAGAGTTCAGGACCACCACTGGTGTAAGACAAGGTGATATCCTGTCACCTTATCATTTCATACTCCTCATGGACGATGTCATCAAGGCGTGTAAGGAGAGAACAAGAAAGTATTCAGTGGGGTACTGGAAGATGAGACAGGTCTGTATTTCAGAGCTGGCATTTGCTGATGATGTTGTCCTGATTGCTAAATCAGAGGCATATCTCCAATCCAACCTGCAAGTCTGGATGGAAGAGCTGGAGAAGAGAGGGATGGTCAAAATCAGCTTTAAAACAAAAACGATGGTGAAATCACGAGAAGAAAGAAGACATCAGATTAAGCTGGGAGAATAGGTCCTGGAGCCGATCGACCACTTTAAATACCTCGGAGCTGTTATAGACCGGAATGGAGGCATCAAAGAAGAGTTGGCAACTCGAAAAGCAGCAGCTTGTAGACTTTTTCAGGCCATAAATTGAGGATTCCTCAGCAAGAGAGAGGTTGGTAAGAAAACGAAGATGGCTGTATACGGCTCCACCTATGTCCCAGTCTTGACATGGATACGAGTCATGGGCAATGACTACAACCCACAAAAGCCAGATCTAGACCTCAGCAATGAGGTATTTGAGGAAGGGGTTGAAATAACATGAAGAGACATGGTCCGCAACCAGACGATACGTCAAGGCCTAAAATCCCCCCCCCCCCCTTTTGCAGACCCAAGTAGAGCAGTCCCAACTAAGATGGTTTGGCCATGTCTGCAGAAAAGGAGAAGATCGGCTACCACGACAAACATGGGAAGCTAAGAGCCAGTGATCCAGATCTCCAGGACGACCCAGAGTCCGCTGGGAGGACAACATTAGACAATCTTTGAAGGACCGAGGACTAGAATGGAACCAGGCCACGAGAAAGACAGCCGATAGGATAGTCTGGCACTCTCGCTTCCAAACCTCTACACCTCACCGTAGAAGTGAAACGACCAAGTAAGTAAGTAAGTTAAAATAATGTAAATTATAAATATAGGCATTTCAATACTCGGCTTCGCGGCACGTAAAATGACGTCCGCTTTATGCTTTCTGGTCTCATGATCATATTATAAAGTAGTTGTGTTCTATGTTATGAATAAAGCATGCTAGGAGTTGATTTTTTTTTTTTTTTTGTTTCTAAAGGTATCTTTTATAAATAAATAAAAAAAATCAGAATGGCACTAGTAAGTTTTCATTCCGAAAGTGTGGCCCTGAGAAAAAAGTTTGGGAACCACTAATCTAGCTAGATTAGTTCTCGACTTAAAAAAAAAAAAAACATTGTTATCCCTAATTTAATCTTAGGCATAGAATTTATTGAATTTTTTCTGTCTTCCTCAACCACACGCTTTCAAAAAATGCCCGAAATAAGGGGGGAAGCATTTATTTATTTATTAATACGACGTGCAAATTCAACTGCTGAATTAAAGAAGTTGATACGATGCAGGACTGATATTCAAAGCGGTGTTAGTTGGAGTCCCATGATGTTTTAAGGTGTGAACAGCATACGGGTTTTTCCATTGGTTAAATTATGTTTGGTTTGAGCATCTTGTTATTATTTTTTTTTTTTTTTTAATTTCAGAACTATGGCAAAAAGAGAACAAGAACTTCAGATTCTTATAAGTTTGTAAGAGGTATTTACAACTGAGAATACAAATATTAGATTATTTACAGGCTTCAAATGTGCCTATAAATATAGAAGAGGTGTCACGAATAGACAGTCGTAGGGAACTGCATAATATCATATAAGTCAAATAGTATTTAACAAGATACAAGCTAGTATTATTGGCAGGGAAGTTGAAAAGGTAAAAAGGTAAAGGATCCCGTTACACGCCCATTGAGGCATATTGGGAATACGGTGTTAGGCCCATATTTTCTTGACCATCGGCACACTAGGGGTGATGTGGTCAGCATCACGCCGGCCGCCTTAACCTTCCCAGAAGTTGCTCTGGTACCTAATTCATGAGGCTGGGTCGACCCCGGAGCTGTTTGCAATCTCAAAAATCCCACCTCATCTGGGGATCGAACCATGGACCACCGAGCTATGAAGCCAATGCACTAACGACTGCGCTACTGCGGCTCCCAGGGAAGTTGAAGGTCTAGTGATATTTTAATAAAGTAAATGACTTATGACTTATAAAAGTCAATTATTAAATATCTAACTGTTAACTAAACACCCCAGGCCTTTACACCCCTCTCTCTGTTTTTTTATTTTTTTATTTGTCTTTTTTTTAAATCGTTTTTTTTTAAATCTCTCTTTTTTGTTTGTTTGTTTATTTATTTTGCATACACGCAAATGTGGTATTTTTGATTTGCCCTATTTATAACGATTGGACAAGAGATGTGATATCACTTTTGCGAATCGGCAATTACTCATATTATTTGAAATTAAAAACAATATATATCCTAATTATAACCCATAAGAGGTTGAGCGGTATATTTCTTATCATCAAATTTAAAAAAAAAAAAAAAAAAAAACTTTCATTACCAAAAAAATAGCCTCCGAAGATTTAAAAATATTTCTCGAATACAAATAATTATATTTGAAAAGTAATGTTCTTGAAATTTTAACCTATGGCAGTGAAAAGAAACACTCAAACGAAACAGACTAAAACCCTACTGCAGAGTTATCTGTTCTAGACAGGATCCCATACCAGGGTTGTGAAATCGGCCAAAAAATTGTCCGACTTCTGAACTGTTAATGTCCGACTCCCGACTGCGACTACCGTTTTTATTACTAGCCATATTGCATGCAATTATGAACTGATATGGAGTTACGTGTATAAGTATGGTATATGTGTGAATAATGAATATGTGACTTTCGTATATTACATTTTTAACTATTCATTCAGTCATACAATAATACAAAACAAAAACTCCAAAAAAAAAGTATTTTAAAATGTGATGATTTTTTATTTAAATTGAATTGATTTAAAAAAGAAGGATCTGCGTGGGCTAAAGTCTCGTAAAGTTCGGAATCGGAGTGGGAACATTTTTAACCGACTCCGACTCCTGCAAAAAAATCGACCGACTACACGATTCCGACCACCGACTCCGAGTCCACAACCTTCTCCCATACTACTAGTCCAGGTAGGCTGAGATGAGAAAGATGAACACTTACAATTATCAGTCAGCAGGACCGAGCCAGTAAGAAATCTTTTATCATTTTCCTTTTCGCTCCTTGCTGAGCATAGCTCCATCACTGCAGCGTGTCCCCTTGCGAATGCCTGCATCAATCAAGGACATGCTCTTGCAGTTGTGGTTTTCTGTAGCAATGTGTGTTACATGGTGAGGTTGACAGCCTCATGCCCAAAATCATATTAGTTGACTTGTACGACATGCCTGAGAAAGATGTAGTTCTATTCTTTCTGTGTCTCACCAGGGACCCCCGTTAACCACAGGGGGCCAGGGACCCACGTTAACCACACGGGGCCAGGGACCCCCCCCCCCGTTAAACACAGGGAGCCAGGGACCCCCGTTAACCACAGGGAGCCAGGGACCCCCGTTAACCACATGGGGCCAAATAAGAGATGCTGCATCGTTATTTAGCTTGAACACCCCGAGAACACATTTCATCACCATCATCATCATCATCATCATCATCATCACTTTCCTTGTCGCTCCTTGTGGAGCATGGAGACATCACTGTAGCTGGTTCCCTTGCAAGACGCTTCCACCAAGCATTCACACATGGTCTTGTAGCGATGATTTCTGCAGCAATATTCTTTACATCATGAGGTTGCCAGCCTCATGCACAACCTCATTTTTGTCGCCTCGTACGACTTGCCTGAAACGAGCAGTAGTCCTATTATTTCTTTGACTCATCAGAGACCCCCCCCCCCCGGAACCACATGCGGGGGGGGGGGGGAAGCATTTACTGCCATCTTATTTCTACCAGTGTCATGGGATGTAAGCGTGTAGCGATTACATATTGACTGTTATGCGAGTTGTTTACCTGTAAATAAAAATCAACTCCTTTTGTTTTTTTTATAATATACACTTTTAATTAATTTGATAGGAGCGTTGCTTTGATGTTTCAAATCTTTGACCCCATGGTTTACTAGGTTTCAGACAACGTAATGAGTTGAAATTTTTCAAATTACCCTCTGTCGTGGTATATTTTAAGCTATTAAATTCTTAAAGAACCTCAAGGGACCTCTCCGGTGACTACCATTCACAAATTAAAGCTACTGTTTATGTGCATTTAAAAATTAAAGTATACAGCCTAAACCTTGTTTTAAAATTACTTCTTATACAAACAAATCAATTTTGTGATTCTATTACTTGCGATCCTTTTTTTAAATGGACTTTGTCTTCTTTTGATAGACGTCGCTGCACAGTTTTTGGGGACGTCACTGTCGTAGATTTTTGATAGGGGAATTAAGACATAGATTGGTCCCTTCTGAATAGAAATAGAGCAGGTGATAGCTCAGTGGGAGATAATAATAGAAATAGATTTTCACGAGTGAGATGGTGGAAAATAATAGAGTCTGTCCCTGACACTAGAGAAGCTTCTCTCGGTCAGCCTATCTCTGCAACAGATCTAGATGAGTCAGACAGTCTATTAGAATATATATATATATATATAGTAATATATATACCACTCACATACACACACACGTAAGTGACGACAGTTAGACGCACAGACATGAAAACTATAACAATGGAATATAGATATTTTGGGACGAGCTGACCGACACACTTGAATATGTTTATGTAAATTTTATTTATCATATGAAAACTCACCACAAGCATAAATTTGAATATCTATCATATATAAATACACATAGGTTAAAGAATTACTAAAAGAATAGACCCACATGTGTAATCCTTCCCCCCTCTGTTGAGCCCACGATCCCGTTAACAGAAAAAGTTATGGCCCCCAAAGAGTCACAGATTTATACGCTATGGTCTAGGATTTACCTCTACAGTTAAGAACAGAGTTTGATATATTAATCTATTCTAAGAGGAAAACATCATTAGCAACAAAATTGCATAAAGAAAACACAACGTGGGTGTATAAATTATGTCATAAGGGTGTTGCAAGGTGGTTTGCTCTGAACAATGTTCCATGTGATATGAATAAAACAATTATAAATTTCTGGCCATTGTTTTTTCTTTGATATGTTAGTTTTTTCATTCAGTGATAGTGCATCGTGCCTTCGATGGAAGATTAAGCGAATGCGGGGGTGGAAGATTCCGAACAATACTTGAACCTTGGAATACGATTGATTTGATAAGTCATTTCATTGAGTCCATACATTTAATTCACAGTTGTACACACAGGATGATCATTTCAAATAGGAGTAGAGCATAAGTCCATATAAGTCATGCATAAATTAATCAATAACGTAGACTGCTGGTTATGTGTCAATGTCCGTTTAAGGATACAATGCAGTATTGTCGTCAGAACATCACAGCTATATGCACGAGCAGACAGACATGGCTACCTGCCGACAGTGAGACTGCGAGTCTGAATATTTCATATGAATTTGACGATTATTCTCATCCTTCTGAGGATTCTAGTTAATTACTAACCTCCATAAATTTTCCTCTCATATAGAGTTCTAGGACTGACCCTGGTCCATCAAAAAATGCATATATATGGCTATATCATGCCATTGAATTGGAAGGTTAGAAAAACGCAGCTATTCAGCTTGGCGGTCAAGTAACAAAGGGTAGCGTTTCTTAGTTACCGACTGTGACCCAAACAACGCTATACACGTCATAATCGATCGTGTATGGAGCGTTCAATAATTGAAACATCTATCGCAATATATTAAATGCCTTAACCTTTACAATTGCACGTCTGATAACCTTTAGCAGACGGCGTTAATATCATATACCGTAACAATTCCCTGTACACCGGGGAAAAAAAATCGATAGATTTTTTTTCAAGATCTATCCGACTTAACAATTTTTCAAAAAAATTTAACACAATTGTGACATATGGCCGACGATGTTCTGAGTAGAACCGTGTTGCGGTCATGTCAACTAACTATTTGTCATAGTCATCTAACATTAATCACATTATATATCAATTATACATATTATTATATCAACTAAATAAAATGTCCAATGTTAACAGTGAATGATAGAATTAAATTAAAGTAAGGTCTGTCGTATTAGTATGTCATATAGGAATTAATTTGACTAATTAAAATTAAATTAATTAATTAAATTAAGAGATAAATTATTAAGATTCTAATGTAACGCGATGTTATGAGAGAAGAAAAAACAAAATAAGTGAGAAGAAATAGAAAGAAATTCGAATATAAGTTTAACTTAATTGTGTGTGTTAAGTGTTAGTGAATAATAACTATCTAATTTAACTAACTAAATAATGTATAGGTACATTAAAAAAAAATATTAATCTAATACTTGTGTGAGATTTATTTTCTCTTTTCATAATTTCTTCTTTTTATATTTCGTTCTCTTTTTTTTTGTTCCTTCATTTCATTTTTTTCTCACATTTCATTTTATTGATAATAATTCAATTAAGAAGTTAAGTTAACTAATTAATTAGTATAGGATATGATGATCCATCCGTAGTCTTGATCCTGATGAATTCTTTAAGGCAAAAATGTTCAAACGTTTACGTTGGAAAGAAATGTCATTTATCCCAGCATCCAAGAATTAAGTGCACATAGGATAATAAGTTCGACTTGTCGTCAGATATTGTTCCATGATTGTTCAACGAATATTCATATATCGTGTATGGACGTTAGACGAAGTTCCAATGTCAACATGTATACCCCGATTGTCTTTTAGTTCAATTCTGTGATGCATACAGTGTTTATAAAGTTTAAATTGAAGGCAAGGTTAGTTCCTTTATAGTTGATATGTTTTAGGAATGTTAATGTTGATTATTCGTCGTCAATAGGATTACGTGACAAAGCATCCGCCACAATGTTTTCAGTGCCAGGAATATGTTCAATGGAGAATTCAAATGGCTGTAGGATGATTGCATATCTGGCGAGTTTTTGGCTTTTATGGTTAGATCGACGCAACGATGCTACAGCACGTTGGTCCGTTTGTATGCTGAAGGGAGCACCAAGTAAGAACTTTTCAAGTTTAGTTATTGCCCATATAACGGATAACAGTTCCTTGTCAACTGTTGAATACTTTGTTTCTGCAGGCTTTAGCTTTCTTGAAATGTATAAGGTAGGATGTAGAATGCCATCATGGTTCTGGAGCAGGCATGCACCAATGCCGTAGTTACTAGCATCTGTTCGTAAGAAAAATCTTTTGGAAGCATCGGGAAGTCTTAAAATTGGTTCATGCGAGAACAAATTTATAATTTTGTTGAAAGTTTCATTGCATGTACCAGTCCATGTCACCTTCACCGGCATGTCTTTTTTTAACAATGAAGACAATACAGCCGTGATGGATGACAAGTTTGGTATGAATCTACTGTAATATTGAACAAGTCCTAACAAACTCCTGACCTGTTTCTTCGTCTGAGGAACTGCTATGTTTAGAATTTTGGAGACTGTACTAGGTAACGTTCGGATATATCCCGATCCAATGATATGTCCCAAAAAGGTTATCTCATTACACGCGATTTGCACCTTTGTAGGTTTAGCAGTTAGATGATAATTCCTTAGAGTGTCGAAAACATATCTAAGTCCCGAAACATGTTCCTCAAACGACGAACTAAACAAGCATATGTCGTCAATATATGTAATAACGTCTGGTCTACCTGATAAAATTTGTCGCATCAGGGCGAATGAAGGTAGCTGGCACATTAACAAGCCCAAAAGGCATCACATTCCACTGGTATAGACCTTGTGGAGTGGAAAATGCGGTGTAGTACTTAGCCTTTTCGGTCAGTGGTATCTGCCAATAACCTTTAGTTAAGTCTATCTTACTAAATATAGTTGCGTTGGATAGACGTGGCAGTAAGTCGTCGATAAGTGGATGTGGTTCGCTGTCAACTATAGTCTTAGCATTTAATTTTCTATAATCAACACATAGTCTGATGTTATTGTCCTTCTTCCGGACAATCACTAATGGAGAAGAGAATGGCGAATTACTAGTCTCAATGATTCCCAGAGACAACATCTGTTCAAGTTCCTTAGTAGTTTTAGCAAGGAAATGTAAAGGAACAGAATAGGGATGTACACGAATAGGTGTATCATCATTGAGAGTAATGTCATGACTGATAGCCGATGTGCGACCCGAGACGTCGGTCAATACATCTGGATAAGATTGTAATAGATTAGCAATCTGTAGACGCTGTTGCGGTGTAACCGTTGAAGAGATGGTTACATCCCGCCAAGATTCAGTAGGTTGAACTACTGGTACCGGTAACGGTAACTGTACCTCAGGAAAAGAAGATTCTTCTTCCTGGATGACAGATAAGTTAGAATAATAACAAGTAGATACTGTGTTGTCATCTAGTTCATGAAAAATTGACTGTAAGTGTTCAGGACGTGTATGAAATTGCTTGAGCATGTTAATATGAAATATCTTTTTGTGTCCCTTGATATCTAAGACGTAATCAACGTCGGAAATTTTATCAATGACTTTGTAAGGACCATTCCAAGATATCAATAATTTATTGTTATTGTGAGGAAGTAACACATAAGCCTCGTCGCCTGGGAATAATTGGCGTAATCGTCGAGACCTATTTTGTAGAGATCGAGCCTTAGCTTTTGCAGCCTCAGAAGAAGCTGTTGCCAACTGGCAAGACTCAATAATGTTCTTCCGAAGATTAATCACATATTCGTAAGATGACTGAGTGTCCTGAGTCATCTCCGCGTCAATTAATAAGTCTTTTATTAGTCCCATAGGACCTCTTGGGGAGCACCAAAAACTAATTCAAAGGGAGAGAAGCCAGTTTGTTCATGCGGTACCTCCCGATAAGCAAATAGAACAGCTGGGAGTGCTCTGTCCCAGTCATGAGGGTGCTTAGCAGTAACCTTATGTAGTAGTTGTTTAAGTGTACGGTTAAGTCTTTCAACCGCACCATTACTCATCGGATGATAAATACTACTTAAATTCCTATCAATGTTCCAAGTTTTCATGACTTCCTTCATGGTGTCAGATATAAACTGTGACCCATGGTCTGATAAAAGTTTTCTAGGAAACCCTATTCTAGAAAAGATGAGATGTAGTGCATCAGCTACATCTGTGGTAGTGGTGGTCTTTAATGGGATAGCTTCTGGCCATCGTGTGCACAAATCAATGCACGTAAGGACGAATCTATGTCCTCTGGCCGATGGTAGCAATGGACCAATAATATCTATGGCCATCTTGTCAAACGGTCTTACTGAGATATCGCAAGCCTGAATAGGCGCCGTGTGAAAAGCTCCACGTGCTTTCACTTCTTGGCATGTAGTACAGGAACGTACATACTGCGAAATATCTCTTGACGCTCCTGGCCAAAAGAATGAAGACAGTACTCGAGATCGTGTTCGAGTATATCCCATATGTCCAGCACAATGTGAGTCATGTGCATGTTGAAGAATGTACCGTCTAAAAGTATACGGGACCATAACTTGTTGTTTCATTTGTGATTTGTCATTAAAACATCTAATCAATATGTCATTTTTAATAACAATACAATGTTTTTTATTATTACCTGAGGATAGATTGTCAACTTTATCAACCAGCTTAAAAATTTTTTTTAAAGATTTATCCTCTTTTTGTTTGGTTGCAAATGTTTCCCTGTCAATAGGTGAATTGACTACAAATTCGTCTTGGTTGTCTGCATCCATTTTATTATCATCAACTTTCTCCATTAGTTGAGTCTGCGCTCTAGTCGTCACGGCGTTTCCAGTGCATAGGTTATGTTTCTCCCATTCTATAATCTCATCTGGAGTACAATCTTTACTGCCGTGTATACGACCAACCATCAGATCAGCTATAGGCTTTTTTAGCATACATACTTTTACGTTCCCTGTGAAAAAAGGTGTGTTAACATGAATAATAGCTGTGGGGTAAAACTCAATAGTTCCCCCAAAAGTCATGCAACGGACATATTCCCCCGTTGCACAGCTAGGATGTACCAGCGACTGTCGTACACCAATCGTTGTGGATCCTGAATCCCTCAGCACTGAGACGACGGATCCATTAACTAATCCCCTGTTAAAAATTAGTAGGCCTGTTCCATCGTTGACTGCAAGACCTACCTCTGGTGTAATATGTCCGCAGTTAAGCACTGTTTCTTTCGCCTTCTGAAAAATAAGATTGCATTGTTGGCAACTATTTGCCACATTATAATTAATAGCAAAACATGCAGCAGAAGACTGTGTTGTATTATTGTCAAGTGGGACCTGAGATATAGGGGTAGTATTATTTGTAACTGCCGCCCCTGTATTATGGTTGTAATGAGATGATCCCCGAGAATGAGATCGATTCCGAGTATAATTGTTAGAATTATCTCGTCGTCCTCTATAGTAACTATTATCTCGATGTCTCGAGCCATGATTATTACCATTCCAGTTACTATTATTATTGGGAGTATGTGATCGATTATAATTAGTGTTATGTTGACCATTGTGGTAGTTTGTTTGAGGTGAATAATTTCTATCTCGTGATCTACCTCTGTTGAACTCATTTTTATTGTTGAAATCATTATTATGTCCCTTCTGAAAGTTAACATTGTGATTTCTTTGGAACCTGCTTCTGTCTACACTGTGATGTCTTTGTTTGTTATTATGATTGTAGGCCATATTAGACGCCACAGGTAGAGGTTCTCTTAATGAGGAGTTAGAAATGGTTGCATTCGGATGTGCCGAACAGTAGTTTAAAGAAATTTTTTCTAACTCGTCCATAGTACCTGGTTTACGCTCCTGCAGATATGCAAAAAATGGCTGGCTAACCGAAGATAATACCTTATCCCGTAGTAGTAAATCAACTAATTTGTCGTATGATTTGTTGACTTCTGCCAGTTCAACCCATCTATTAAATGTATTGCGTATGTTCGCAATGAATCCTGCAAAATCTTTTGGAGATTCAGGTAAAATTCCCTTAAATTTCAACCTACAGTGTTCCTCGTCCAGGTGAAACCTTCGTAAAAGCAAGGACTTAATAGCACCGTAGTTATTTGCTATTGATGGGTCAGCATTTTGAGAAGCCGTCAATGGTTCTCCAACCAAGAATTCATTTAACTTGAGTACCCATGACTCTTCAGGCAAATGATTTGTTTTGCAAGTCTGTTCAAAACGTGACAAAAACGATGAAAGGTCGTCCACGTTCAGGTTGAGAGTGGGTAATTTAAAGTTGTAGAAATGTTTAGTTTGGCTGGATGATGATCCATTTTGTGCGTTATTATTCTGGTTTGCATCAGCACTTTGTGCTTGTAATTTTGCTGTCTCCAATTTGATACGCGCCAATTCCATTTCTTGTTGTAAAATAATTTCCTCTCGTTTCAATTTATTCTCTTCTTCCTGTCTGGCGATTGCTCTTTGCTCTTCTCTTTCACGTTGAGCAATCTCTCTCAATCTATTTTCCTTGTCAATTTGCTTCATCTCACGTTCTGCTTCCTCTTTCTTTAATGCAGCCTTTTGTTCCTCTTCCTCTTTCTTTAATGCAGCCTTTTGTTCCTCTTCCTCTTTCTTTAATGCAGCTTTTTTCTCTGCTTCTTTTCTTTCATGTTTTTCCAGTTCTGCCTCAGCAAACTGACGAAGTTCTTGAGATTTATAACCATATTCCCTACCAATTTTAACGAAATGGTCTATAGTAAGCATTTTGACTTTTATCTGTAAGTAATTATTGATAATTACTGATTAAAATAGTCAATAGTAGCTTCAGAGTAATTATTATACTTACTCAACTTAGAAATATTCAATATAAATAATCACAATAGTACTGAACTTAATGTCTAAGTTCAACTAATAGACAATATTTTGTAACAATATTGTATCTAAATAATACTATATCATAAATAGTTATGATATCTGTTAACTATTATGTAATTACTTCACACAATTAATCTTAATATCCAATAATGTTGGGTATGATTCCTAGTAATTATATTGTTGAATGTACTAAGTCACTCTCTTAGTACCAGAAAAGTATATTAAATAATATACAATGGGTCTATTACCTCAAAGGTAGACTATAAGATTATTTTATTTGGTCAATATATATATTATATTATTATGCCCTAGGCATCTCTTATAAATTGTAGTGCTACTTTCTTGGACTATCACTGCATAATTATGCAATGTCCCATATTAACCTTAAATATCACACAAAATTAATTAAATTAAATTACAAGTGTATTATTGCATATAATATCATATTATTAATGTAGTATTTAATATATATCATGAGGACAAACAAAACAATGATGCATCTAAAGGGTACAAACAATGTTAAGACGCAAACAAGACATTTTCACAATTAAAAATGAATTTACAAACTAAGTAGAACAAGCGGAAGTACCGTAAGCAAGAAGGAAGGTCACGGATTGACCTGAGGCGAGATTGAACTCAATCTATGACAGAACACAAGAAAAAAAATTGACTGCAAAAAGTAATGACGTCATAGGACTCATGAACGGACATATATTAACAATTCAAATAAATTATAGCAAGATGGAGAAAATACGCAATAGTTACGAACAAATTACAGAAATGAATAAAAATTGGAACTGAATACACTATAATACACTGGTTATTACTAGACTAGACATCTAACATGCAAGGTTAATTAATAGCAGATACGAACGGATGAAATCATCGGAAAGTCGTCGATGGATCCTTCGTTAAGTGCCATTAACTGACGGCCCTATAGTGCGATTAAAACCAATTTGGACATCCAGGGAGCCATGAAAATTGGTTTCTATTCTCCTCCCAACCATCCCACGAAGCAGAAACAACACAAATGGTGAAAACAGATATAACATAGATACATGAAAAATAGAATAGACATGCCTGTACAGACGAAATGGACTTAGTACTGTGTTATCTCAATGACAACAGTCACAAATTTAGACTTATCTTTTAACGCGTCGCCCGATGCGATCTTCACCAACGGACTAGACCAGTGTCTAGAACTGCTTGCTCCTCGTTGGCAGATAACGACTTTTCCATCGTTTGGTCTATTGTGATCTTGTATTTTTCATCAAAACTGGAATGCGCTGACTTTGTCCCTTGAGCGTTAGCATGTACGCACGATGTTGTGACGTCAGGTTGACCTTCGTAGTTACGCGTGCCACGTCACATTTATGAAATCACGTGATTGTTTATCGAAAGTAAATAATTCATTCGAAAGTCATGAAAAAATTTTTGGTTTTTGGTTGTTTTTCGTCCCCACATACCGGGCACCACTGTTGCAAGGTGGTTTGCTCTGAACAATGTTCCATGTGATATGAATAAAACAATTATAAATTTCTGGCCATTGTTTTTTCTTTGATATGTTAGTTTTTTCATTCAGTGATAGTGCATCGTGCCTTCGATGGAAGATTAAGCGAATGCGGGGGTGGAAGATTCCGAACAATACTTGAACCTTGGAATACGATTGATTTGATAAGTCATTTCATTGAGTCCATACATTTAATTCACAGTTGTACACACAGGATGATCATTTCAAATAGGAGTAGAGCATAAGTCCATATAAGTCATGCATAAATTAATCAATAACGTAGACTGCTGGTTATGTGTCAATGTCCGTTTAAGGATACAATGCAGTATTGTCGTCAGAACATCACAGCTATATGCACGAGCAGATAGACATGGCTACCTGCCGACAGTGAGACTGCGAGTCTGAATATTTCATATGAATTTGACGATTATTCTCATCCTTCTGAGGATTCTAGTTAATTACTAACCTCCATAAATTTTCCTCTCATATAGAGTTCTAGGACTGACCCTAGTCCATCAAAAAATGCATATATATGGCTATATCATGCCATTGAATTGGAAGGTTAGAAAAACGCAGCTATTCAGCTTGGCGGTCAAGTAACAAAGGGTAGCGTTTCTTAGTTACCGACTGTGACCCAAACAACGCTATACACGTCATAATCGATCGTGTATGGAGCGTTCAATAATTGAAACATCTATCGCAATATATTAAATGCCTTAACCTTTACAATTGCACGTCTGATAACCTTTAGCAGACGGCGTTAATATCATATACCGTAACAAAGGGAATCACTCAGTCCTGCTTTTTCTCTGTTCATTCACCAGTCGCCACTGACATTCTTTCTTACCTACAAACTTGATGTCTTGCACCTTCAGGCAAAAACTTTAGGACACACACACACCGTGAATTCGTGTTCTTTGTGATAAAGAGAACCCCAGCTCTGCAGATACTGGTTTCATCCAATGTCCTGGGGAGCGTTCACTTTACAATTATAGTTTAAAATTACTGTTTTGTCTCTTGAATCCGTTCAGGTAAGAAATTTTAAATGGGCTCACAATGTCAGAATCTCGAGGTTTCCAGTACTCAGAAAATGATAGGTTGGTAACTTCTCTCAATATAAAATTATTGGTCACACCACAATTGGTCAAACATCGGAAATATTACTGTTTGTAATTTATCTCGCCCCAGGGGCTGAATGTACATGAGATTCAGGGAATAAATATAATCTGGCTCGATAGGCCCAGTTATTGCATTTAGTATTAAAGTTCGTGAGATGAGTATTCTGTCTCTTTCTGGATGCAAACACAATGCCAGACAGGTTGTAACTTGGGAACCCACGTATTTAAGATACAAAATGTTTCTTCTAGGTTATTCTCATATATAATGAAAAACTGCTGGTAGATTTTGGGCTTAACCCAAATGCTGTATAAAAGACAAAGAAACATACAGAATACTAAATCATAATATTATACACACCTCCTACCCTACCCTCGCGCAGAATATAATATTTACTTCGGTTATTAACTTAAATCAGAAACTATAAGCTTAGCGCTTGTCTCATCGTTTAAAACTTCCGTGAAATAAATTCTAGTCATTAAAAGAATCAATCATCATGAATTAGAGATACATAAATATCTCGTCAATACTCAATGATGAATCAGTGCATTTACTAGTTAGTTAAAATATTCTCGGACTGGTTACTAGCAATTTAATTAAATTTATTTATAGCTGTATGAGTTTTAGCTAGAAATTATAATTTATTTTGCTATCCATTGTAACACAGCAAACTTAGAGAATATAACTGACTTATCATTTAATCACTCTGCACAGAAATTAAACTAGTAAAAATGAAATCGGCGATCTACCACTTAAATCACTCAACACTACTAGATATATATATTTACCACTAGCGGAGAAGTAAAACTATCTCTAATCGACCAACTAAATGATACTTCTATTAACAGAGATCTTAGGAATCGAAAGCTAGATGGTTCTAGTCTTTCTGACGGTACTGGATGAATTAAGTTAGAATTCTGGAGTATATATCTCTCTGAAATCAAAGGAAGGTTACGTCTATAACCCGAACCGACTCATTTGCCAGATGTTAGCACCTACGTCCAGATTTACATATTTCCTTACTCATTCTACGAATGAAACGAATTCTACACACCCTTACCGAAACCAAACTTAACACCTACAGTAAATTCTCTCGATCTGATCAGACATCGGCAATAAAACTTACAGTGTGCGTTTTACACTTTCTGCTTGGAGCCGCGCTGGTGTAATGGCTTCGGCGTTGTACTGGCGACCAGGTGTTCATGGTTCAAACCCGGGCGTCAGCGTTTGAAGGAATGTCTACGACCGGAAATTTGACTGAATAACCTGAACGGCTCCTGTGATAAACCCTCTGTGGATGGGAAGGAGCAAAGCTCCTGACCGGGTTGGAAGGAAAGTCCGCAGGTTCCCCAGCCTCGCAATGACATGTCATTGGGCCGAAGGGCTGACAGCCCAAGTGCCGCTGGTTAGGGAAAAAAAACACATTCTGCTTCATATGGCCGTTCCCAGCGATCAATGTCTTTCATCTCAAATCTTTCACCGAGAATAATTAACTATAGGCAAACAGATCAGAGGAAAATAATAGACGATAGTCTTACTTCTTATCCCTGTCGAGAAAGAATTAACACGATTCGATCTCTCATCAAAGAACTTAGCTTAACAGCAATAAAATGCGTTGCTAAATTTGAAAGGAAAAGACAAAGGTTAGAATGGGAGAGTTTATTTTAACAATCGAGCGAATGCGAAAAGAAGGGTAAAAGAGCGAAATAAAGGTAAAAGACAAATGTAGAATAAAGAAAAGATATAGAAATGTATTAATCATAAATTTCTGCCACAGACGTGCCCCCTTTAAGATATGGAACCACTCCATGTCTACTTTATGGAAATAAATTTCCTATATCTGTAGCTTCAGGGTGCCTGATATCTACACTCTCATCTCCCCCCTCCGTCTCTGTCCAATTCTTACTTATGTCTGCTCCCAAAGTTTTCTTTCTCTGGAATGTCTTCCGTGTGCGCTTTAAAGAGTGTCGCCGCTTTTGACATCGTTGAAAGATTTCGTGTGTGTGCAGTGGAAATTCCCTGCCACTATTGTCATCTTCGTCAGTTTTGGCGAACGCCAGGAGATGTTCGGAGGTTGGCACTGGTCTTTCCAAGTATTTCTTTAACAGATTTACATAGAATACCTTCTCCTTTCCTTTAATAGAGATCTGGTAGTTCGCCTTTGAGATCTTTTTCAGGATGGTAAACGGCCCTTCCTATCCGATGCGTAGTTTGTTGTTCCCGGTGGGGAGTAGCAACAAAACTTTCTCTCCTGCTTGCAATTCTCTTTCTGTCGCGACTTTCCTGTATCGGTTAGCGTGCTTTGCGCGTGCTCGCTTAAAGTTGGTCGTTGCTAGGTCCCATTCTAGTTTTAACATTTCCTTTAAATCCGACACATATTTACTGGCTGAGACAACTGTCTCATCAGCCTTCTGGTCTGTCAGTGACTGAAGTAAGGCTTCAAGCGGCCCCTTAATAGGTCTGCCGAATAAAAGAGTCGCTGGGGGAAATCCTGTGGAAGTATGCGGAGCTTCTCTGTAGCCAAATAAAGCTGCAGGAATACAAAGATCCCAATCTTCAGGTTTCACTTGTAACAGTTTACTTAACATCATGTTGAGGTTTCCGTTGACACGTTCTACTAACCCACTTCCGACCGGATTATAAGGCTTTATGTAGATGTGCTGGCTCCTCAAGATCTTAACAATCTCATCTATTAACAGGTTTCGGTATGGAGATCCGTTATCCGTTACACTTGTTGAGGGAATCCCAACCGAGTAAAAATCTGCACGAGGGCTTCTGCGACATGCTTGGCATCCGCGCATGTAAGCGGTATAGCTTCTGCCCATAAAGTGCATGTGTCGACTAAGGTCAGGACAAACCTGTTCCATCCTTTAGTCCTTTCTAAGGGTCCCAAAACGTCGATCACAACCCGTTCAAATGGTGTTCCTATTATTGTCATTTCACCCAGGGAAACTGGGGGTGTCCGTTGCTTGGCTGGCACACGTTGGCACTGGGCACAGGATTTCACATACCTGATAATATCAGTATTTATTCCTGGCCACCAATAATGAGTAGATATACGCTGATTTGTGGCGTTCTGTCCCATATGTCCGCTAAAGGGAAGAGAGTGCCCCATTTCTGAGATTTGGCTTCTGTACTGTTCGGTACTAGGAGCTGATTGTAACCTTGTTCAGGCTTGCCCGTTCTGCGATAAAGTACGCCATCTTTAGAAAAAAATGTCTCCGTGCTGTCTGGGGTCCTTAGCCATGGCATTTTCCTAAAGCAGGGTGCTAAAGTAGGGTCCTTTTGTTGCGCCTCTTTAAGTTCATTAGGTAACAAATTTGGCGCAGGCTCCCGTTCCTTCTTGGTTTGCCCTCTTGTAGTTACTGCTGCCACAATTGTCTCTTCTGGTTTCCCAATAAACACATATCTACCGCCAAGTATGACTGGGTAGATCGGGTCATCCATAACAGCTGCTTTGATCACACCCCTGACAAAATCAGAGTGGATCTCAACCAATGCGATGGAAGCGTTGTTGGTGCATCGCTCTTAAAAACTCCACAAAGTTTAACGGTTTCTTCTGTCTCTTGACTGGGTTTTACCAGGTACCTGGCGACAATGCAATCATAAGAAAGCCCAGTGTCAAATAAACAAAAAGTTGAAGAACCGTTCAAAATAACAGTACCTCGCGTTGAGGGTCTATCCCCCACAGGTTGAGAATCACTGACATTAATTCTACCTCGCGAGACTGTTAGCAAGCATCCGATGCGTTTAGGCTCGGTGTGCTCGCTCTGATCATGAGTCGCGTGCTCAGGGGTTTTCCCTTTGCCACCCTGTCCTTTCTGGCCGCGCTGCCATGTAGGATGGTTGGGTTGATCAGACTGTTTATTATTGGTGTGGTACTTGTTTTTGTTGAACTTAGACTTTTCAGGAGGGGGGGTTTTGGGGTCCAGTTTCTCTGTGGTTATTTTGGTGAGAAGCGTGAGAAGATTGGTCTAGATTATTCTTTCGAAAAGGCTCTTCAGTCGGTTTACGTTTTGTGGCCGGTTTTTCGGCCAGCGCATTATGACATCGCTCAGACTTTTCCAAAATGTCTTCAAGCTTTTCTGCCCCCTGCTCAGCTAAGAATCTTCGGTTGTCACCAGACAAAGTGTTTTCTAGCTGTTCGCATATAACGAATGTTCATATGTAGAGGCGAGCTGCGAGAGCTCCAGACACTTTGACAAGTATCCCTTCAGACGAGAAGAGAACTGCTGAAAAGTTTCAGAATTCTCCTTTCTGCCGTTGCGAAACAGCTGCAAATATTTTCGCGCATTCATTTCAAAGCGCTCAATTAAAGCTTTCTTCAACACGTCGTAATTGTCTTGTTGGCAGCTTTCCAGTTTAGAGTACACATCATACGCAGTACTTTTTAAAGCCTGGGAAAGCTTCATACACCAACGCGACCTCTCTAAACCGTACAGAGTTGCCATTTTCTCAAATTTTTCTAGCCACGTGTCAATCTTCTCATTGGGACAAGGGAAAGATTCTAGAGCAAAAGACAGCGGTGAGATGAGGAGATTGAGTGTTAGATTGATCAGTTAATGAAGGATGAGGAGAAGACTCTCCATTACTGGAAGTAGTGGCAGTCCCACGACTTTGGACCTCTAGAGCTTTAAGCGCCAACTCGTGCTGTCTCTCCTTCTCTCGTTCCTCATGCTGTCTCTCTTTCTCTCTTTCCTCTTGCTGTCTCTCCTTCTCCTTTTCGTTCGCCCTGCGGATTTCCATTTCTTCCTCAATCTTCTTCTGCTCCTTAGCTTCGTCTCCTTGTAATCCCTCTTCCCTTGCTTCGTCTCTGAGCATCTGTCTAAGCTTTGCCCTCTCTGCCATTGCAAAAAGGTGACTGAGACTTAGTCGAGAAAGAAGTAAGAAAAAGGATACGCTGGTTCTCTACCACTCACGAGAAAATACACAAAATATTCTATAAACCTGGGATACCTCCTCTTATATTAGATATCTAACTATCGCTGCTAATAATGACAATTAAGCTCCCAATGCAAACGACTACGCCAAATAAATGATAGTTAAGATTAATCACTAACAAAATAAGTTGCTACAGTGGAAACAAAACAATTATTGCACAATTTAAGGGAAAAAATCCTTAATTTTTAAGTCCACTATCAAGTTCACCCCTAAAGTCAGATAGGGTAAGGGAGGCAATTAACTGGACGAAAAGAAAAAAAATAAGTCCGAACGCGCTCCTTAACTTAGTTCAAACACCTTTCTGCTTCAAAACCTTGTGATTGTTATACAACCACACTCTACCAGCGGTTTAGTATTACAAACTCAATACATAACATAACTTCCGACAAAATCAACCTGTAAATCAAAATGTATAATACTCAATACAGCTGTGGAAAAACAATTTACTATTTGTGTGGTCAGCAAGCCCATAAACAGATCGTTAGTCTTGAGGACAGTTATTTTTAAAGCTACTAAAACTCACGAGACAATCACACTCTTACTCTATTTCAGAATAAAGAAAATTAATCCTGCTGACGAGCTGATATTTGTCGTCTCGTCTTCCTATTCTAAGTTCAAAACCCCGTTAGACAAGACCGCATTTGTCGTACGTGCTCAGAATTTAAGTTCAATTCCCGGAGAACGAGCCCACATTTGTCGTTGATTTTTGATAGGGGAATTAAGACATAGATTGGTCCCTTCTGAATAGAAATAGAGCAGGTGATAGCTCAGTGTGAGATAATAATAGAAATAGATTTTCACGAGTGAGATGGTGGAAAATAATAGAGTCTGTCCCTGACACTCGAGAAGCTTCTCTCGGTCAGCCTATCTCTACAACAGATCTAGATGAGTCAGACAGTCTATTAGAATATATATAGTAATACATATACCACTCACATACACACACACGTAAGTGACGACAGTTAGACGCACAGACATGAAAACTATAACAATGGAATATAGATATTTTGGGACGAGCTGACCGACACACTTGAATAAGTTTATGTAAATTTTATTTATCATAAGAAAATTCGCCACAAGCATAAATTTGAATATCTATCACATATAAATACACATAGGTTAAAGAATTACTAAAAGAATAGACCCACATGTGTAATCCTTTCCCCCTCTGTTGAGCCCACGATCCCGTTAGCAGAAAAAGTTATGGCCCCCGAAGAGTCACAGATTTATACGCTATGGTCTAGGATTTCCCTCTACAGTTATGAGCAGAGTTTGATATATTAATCTATTCTAAGAGGAAAACATCATTAGCAACAAAATTGCATAAAGAAAACACAACGTGGGTGTATAAATTATATCATAAGGGAATCACTCAGTCCTGCTTTTTCTCTGTTCATTCACCAGTGGCCACTGACATTCTTTCTTGCCTACAAACTTGATGTCTTGCACCTTCAGGCGAAAACTTTAGGACACACACACACTATGAATTCGTGTTCTTTGTGAAAAAGAGAACCCCAGCTCTGCAGATACAAGTTTCATCCAATGTTCCTGGGAGCGTTCACTTTACAACTATAGTTTAGAATTACTGTTTTGCCTCTTGAATCCGTTCAGGTAAGAAATTTTAAATGGGCTCTCAATAACAGAATCTCGAGGTTTCCAGTACTTCGGAAATGACAGGCTGGTAACTTCTCTCAATATAAAATTATTGGTCACACCACAATTGGTCAAACGTCGGAAATGTTACTGTTTGTAATTTATCTCGCCACAGGGGCTGAATGTACATGAGATTTAGGGAATAAATATAATCTGGCTCGATAGGCCCAGTTATTGCATTTAGTATTAAAGTTCGTGAGATGAGTACTCTGTCTCTTTCTGGATGCAAACACAATGCCAGACAGGTTGTAACTTGGAACCCACATATTTAAGATACAAAATGTTTCTTCTAGGTTATTCTCATATATACTGAAAAACCGCTGGTAGATTTTGGGCTTGACCCAAATGCTGTATAAAAGAAAAAGAAACATACAGAATACTAAATCATAATATTATACATACCTCCTACCCTACCCTCGCGCAGAATACAATATTCACTTCGGTTATTAACTTAAATCAGAAACTATAAGCTTAGCGCTTGTCTCATCGTTTAAAACTTCCGTGAAATAAATTCTAGTCATTAAAAGAATCAATCATCATGAATTAGAAATACATAAGTATCTCGTCAATACTCAATGATGAATCAGTGCATTTACTAGTTAGTTAAAATATTCTCGGACTGGTTACTAGCAATTTAATTAAATTTATTTATAGCTGTATGAGTTTTAGCTAGAAATTATAATTTATTTTGCTATCCACTGTAACACAGTAAACTTAGAGAATATAACTGACTTATCATTTAATCACTCTGCACAGAAATTAAACTAGTAAAAATGAATTAGGCGATCTACCACTTAAATCACTCATTTTCAAATAACAATATGTATTCATTTCTGTTATGAATGAATATGTGTCCTGATTCAATTACAAAGGAACCAGGAATCACAATCAATTTTAATTACAAGTATATGTACAGACTTTATCAATATGAATAATGTAGTGACATATATTATTAAAAATATCCTATGTGTGTCAGTTGTGTAGTGGTAATATGAGGTAATACTGGTTTTGTTTTGTTCAAGCTCTGTTGGTATTTGTCATCATGACTTCAATAGTTTGTCTTAGGGACTAGTATTGGAGATGTTCTCAGTTCCTGATATTAAGACAATTAAATTCCCCTCTGAATGTTATTTTTACAAAGTTATTTCAAGATGAGGGGATATAATGTTGAGCTCAGCTGGCCAAATCAGCTTATCTTGCGTGATGGCGGCAGGAAAGGACTCCTCTGCTCGAATTCTCCTCTGGGCTCTGGAGACACCTCACTGATAGCTAAATGAACCAAGGAGTATGCTGTCCGACTCTGGATTCAGCAAAGCTCTGACCAGGTGCTGCTCAGTACCATCAAGACCACGGTCCCACAATTTCATGGAAATAAACACAGATACGTTGATTAGCAATGAATTCTGGCACAATTACTGGCACAAATTCCCATCTGCTTATGTTCCAGGCTTTTATTTAACACAAATATGAGCTGGCTTCAACGCACTGTTGCTTTATCAAGATTATTTGCACTAGTGGTCTCGAACTAACGCTCCTAAGTGAGTATATCAGCGAGTCTAGCCAATGAGGCCACGTTTCGACAAGTGTTTGAAAAAATGTTACCTTTTCACGTCTCCCCTAACAACGAAAGATAGTATTTATAGCCCGACCAATCGTGGTTAGTCTTTCATTTGTTGCGCTCCAATCAATTTGGAGTTTACATGGTAGGCTAATTCTGTAACGTAAGATTTTTTTCAAACACGTTATAAAAAAATTTTATGAGCAGAAATGATTCCATGCTGTCAGGCATCCCCACTATTTTATTTTGGGTATAATTTATTAATTCCTGGACTATTTGCGTAACGTTTTACATATTCTTTGTCAGCAAGCCCTAAGGAACCCAAATATCCAAATTTAAAAGAGCTACGTGGCTGCGTTCAAAATATGTATTTTCTACCTCCTGTTTCGAAGATGTGCTGTCTGGGTACTGTTATGTTTTCAACCGTAAACCCATCTATTGTTATCTTTCCTAATAAGCGTTTTTTATGATTTATAAACCCAACTCTGGGATGGGTAATGTATTTTATCACTGTCCGTCTGAAAAAAAGTTAGTGCATGTAGTCTTACACGCGTGATGGCAGCATTTGTGTATCGCGCGACGCGGGTTGGGGGTGGCATTAATAGCGAGACGCGTGTTTAATTTTGCATGCGTTCGGCTTTATTCGCCCCTCTCTCTTCTCGCTATCCTTTAGTCCATCTGTCTTTTGATCTTGGTAACATAGTGTAGAAAAAGACATGAATGGAATTTAAAATTTAGGTCAACTTGCATATTTCAAGGTTTTTCTTAGAAAGGCAGCACATTTTATTGTGTGTTTGGGAAACGCGTGTATGTTGCAGAAGGCCTTAATATCAACGTGAAAGCGTTACAATTTGCCGACGAAGTAGAAAACAAGGGGGAATTTCGAGTACCTTCTTTGTGACAGCACTGTTATTTACCATTGCTCTTTTCTTTTATTTATTATATGTATTTATTAGGCTTTATATTTACTTGATAATTTATATATGGGGATTAGAATATTCCACGACACCTCCCCTCTTAAAACAGACATTATATGTCAGTCCTTTATTCTATATTCACATAGAGAAATTTATTATTATTATTTCTGGGGTTTACGGTGATTCTCATCACACGGATGGCGGCTTAAAAAATCCGCTCCCAAATTGGTTTTTCCAGATATATACTCAATGCTAAAATTATATGGAGCCAGAAGTAAAGACCATCGGAGTAACCTAGAGTTCTCATGCTTAGCCTGTGCTAGAAACGATAAAGGTTTGTGGTCTGTTTGCAACTTAAATGCCTTCCCATATAGATAAATATTGAATTTCTTTATCGCCCATATTACTGCAAGACATTCTTTTTCGCTAGTTGAGTAGTTGATTTCAGCTTTATTCAACTTTCTGCTAGCATATGCCACTGGGCTTAATTCCCCATCCAATGCATCTGATTTCTGTAGTAGAGTTGCTCCTAGCCCAATATTACTTGCATCCGTCCTTACTATGAATTCTTGACTTAAGTCAGGTAATTTCAAAATGGGTTTACTTGTGAGCTTTTCCTTCAATTCTTGGTAAGTCATTTCACATTGTGGTGTCCATGTAATGCGATCTGGATGTCCTTTACGTGTCAATTCAGTTAACGGTGCACATATGGAATTAAAGTTTTTGATATACTTCTGGTAGAAACCACATAATGAGACAAAGGATCTCACGTCCTTCTTGGTTTGTGGTCTCGGGGCTTTCTGTAGTTTCTCTAAATTCTTTGGGTCAGGGGTCATGTTTCCCTGATAAACTGTGTGTCCCAAAAATTCCAATTCTTTACATCCAACGCAACATTTGGTTGGTCGGGCTGTTAAATTTGCCTCCCTAAGTCGATCAAACAGCATGTTCAGAGAGTCAATGTGTTCCTCAAATGTTTCTGTTGCTATAAGGATATCATCCATAAAATTTGTTATACAGGGATTATTCAGAGGATCCAATAATTTTCTCATCATTCTAGAGAAGACACTAGGCGCATTCTTCAATCCAAATGGCAATCTATTAAACTCATAGTGTCCCTCTGAGGTACTAAAAGCTAGGTATGG
Organism: Oreohelix idahoensis; assembly: GCA_024509875.1. Lineage (NCBI taxonomy): Eukaryota > Metazoa > Mollusca > Gastropoda > Stylommatophora > Oreohelicidae > Oreohelix > Oreohelix idahoensis. The sequence continues at coordinate 712,319 of JAMPIV010019240.1, read as the reverse complement.
TCTAACCTCAGGCTTTACTGGAATCTGATAATATCCTTTACTCAGATCCACTTTAGAGAAATATTTAGCTTTATTTAGTCTGGCAAACAGCTGATTTGTATCCGGCAATGGATCCACCTGTCCTTCTGTAATAGCATTCAGTCTCCTGTAATCTATACAGAGTCTATGTTCTCCAGAGGGCTTCCTTAAGAGTACAACACCGGAACTATACGACGACTCACTGTGCGAAATAATTCCTTCCTTCAACAGATAGTCTATCTCTTCCTTCAAAGCTTTCTCCTTAGCAAACGGAATCGAATATGGTTTCATACAGACAGGTGTGGAGTCTATTAGTTTCATATCATATTCCAATAGGTTTGTATGCCCTGGTCGGTCTGTTAACACCTCTGCATGATTATTTAGAACCTGTTGCACTCTCTCTTTCTGAGTTTTCGTTAAATGTGTACTGATTTTCACCTGTGCTGCTGTCTCACAGGGGTGTAATGGATATTCAAATGATGAAAGTGGTTCCTTTTTCATCTCCATGGCGATGGACAAGGTCAACAAGTGTGTCTCTTCCTGATGTTCTCTTTCCAAATATTTCTTCAGGAGATTCACATGATAGATTTTTTCTTTCCCCTTCTTATCTATCTTATAATTTGTTCTAGACACCTTCTCTAGAACTGTATATGGACCCTGCCATCCAATTTGTAACTTATTCTGACTCCCAGGCAAAAGAAGCAGTACTTTCTCTCCCACAGCCAAATTTCTGTCCTTCGCCTTCCTGTTATAATAGGCAGCATGTTTCTTCCTGGCTTGTTTCAAATTTTCATTGGCAAGTTTCCAGCCAGTTTTTAACCGAGTGGTCAGCTCATTCACATATTGGTATGAAGATGTAATGTTTTCCTCTGCCTTTTCATCAGTCCACGTTCTTAACAAAGCTTCAAGTGGACCTTTTATTGGCCTTCCAAACAATAATGTTGCCGGGGCCATACCGGTTGAACTATGGGGTACCTCCCGATAAGCAAAGAGGGCGGCGTGCAGGTACTGGTCCCATGTATCTGGTTTTTCGTGTGCCAACTTTCTCAGGATCGACATCAATGTGCCGTTAAATCTTTCCACTTGGCCGTTCCCTTGGGGATGATACACACTACAATGGAAGTGTTTGGCCTGGAAGATCCTGAAAACTTCTTCAGTTAGTTTCCCCTTGAACTGAGAGCCATTATCAGTCAAGATTTGATTGGGAAAGCCTAACCTTGTGAAAATTGTGAGCAATGCCTCTGCCACATGTTTTGAATCAATCGATGACAGGGCTACTGCCTCTCCCCACATAGAACAAGTGTCCACCAGAGTCAGAATGTAGCTGTTCCTTCTCTTGGTTCGGGTGAGAGGTCCCACAAGATCCACGGCAACTCTCTCAAAGGGTGTTCCCACTATGGGCATTTCCCCCAGAGTTGCTGGTGCAGTCCAATGTTTAGGTGCTACTCGTTGGCACTCTGGACAGGATTTTACATATCGTTTGATATCTTCAGTTATTCCTGGCCAGAAATAGTGACAAGCTATTCGCTGTCCTGTTGCGCTGATTCCCATATGACCACTGAAGGGAATCGCATGCCCTAGTTCCAACACTTTAGTCCTATATGAAGTGGGAAGGACCAGCTGTCCGTGACCATTGGATTCAGATCCAGCCTTCCTATATATCAGTTTGTTCTTCATATAAAACTCTCCCTTGCCTGGAGGTGTATGAGATTTGGGCAACTTCTTGAAACATGGCTTGAGTGTTTTGTCCTCAGCCTGTGCCTTCCTCATCTCATCTGGGTGAGTATTTATGGGATTATCCTCCTCCTTCTTTGTCTGTGATCTGGTCTGCACTGTTGCCAATATCACAGGTCTCTTGGGATTCCCCAAGAAGACATATCTACACCCCAATATTAGAGGGTAGATTGGCTCATTTATCACTGCTGCTTTTATGATTCCTTCCACATATCGCGTTTTCACTTTTATTCGGGCGACGGGAAGTGTCATGGTAGCTACATCCTTGGTTGCAGTTTGAATCTCCACTGTTTCCGTGGTGTATTGATCGGCCTGCACCAGGTGAGAACTCACAACGGAATCGTAATCCAAACCGGTATCATATAAACATCTTATAGTGACACCATTACAGATGACATCTTCACACACTGGGGGGTGGTATGGTTCCTGTAATTCTTCAGGTTTGCCCTTCTTTTCCTTTTTCCCCGATGTCATAGCAGCAAAATGAGGAGGTTTCCTTCTACAATGGTCAGTGTCATGATTGTTCATCTTACAATTTTTACACCACCTTTTTCCTTGGTTGAAAGATTTTCTTTCATCATATTTCCTTTCATCGAATTGTGGGAATTTATTTTTATTGTCATACCGTGGCCTATCAAACTGGTGCTTACCTTTATTTTGATCCTTAGGATCAAATTTATTAAAGTTCTGTGGTGCCCTAAAGTTATCCACTTGTTTCTTTTTATTACCTGTTACCTCTGCTTGAGCTGCTTGATACCTTTCAGCAACATTTAGCAACTCATCCAGCCTCTCTGCACCTTGTTCCATGAGAAACTTTCTCAGGTCTGGAGCCATGGACTCTCTTAGTTGCTCTATAAGGACCATTTCCTTAAGATCTTGGGTTTTCCCCAGAGAAGTCCATTTCTCCAAGTATGTCTCTATTCGTGCAGAGAACTGGTGATATGTTTCACCTGACAGTAGTTTAGCATTCCTAAATTTTTTCCTATAAAATTCTGCATTCTTTTCATACCTTAACAAAAGAGCCTGCTTTAGCATGTCATAATTTTCCTGATCACCTCTGCTCATTTTTGCAAAAACTTCATAAGCTGCCCCACGAAGTCCCTGAGATAACTTTAAGCTCCACCTTTCTCTCTCTAACCCATACGTGGTAGCTAATAGTTCATACCTATTTAGGTAGCTCTCTATATCATCGTCTTTCTCAACAAAATGATCTAAATGAAAATTCATAGCTGAGGTTGAGGCTCTCTGAGTAACCGTAGCATCAGAGGCAAAGGGACTGGCACCATTTTCAGGAGCATGGCCTTGAAACTCAAACTCCCTTAGTCGTAACTCATGTTCCCTTTGTAATCTTTTATCTTCTGCTTCCCTTTCTGCAGCTAATTTCCTCTCTTCCCTTTCTGCAGCCTGTCTTCTTTCCTCGGCTTCCTCTGCTTTAGCCTCTTTGTCAGCCTCAATCTGCAGCTAACCTCTTAGTCTCAGCCTCAGCTTGCAACCTCTTAGTCTCAGCCTCTGCAACTTTCTTTCGGCCTCTAACCTTTTTCGGCTTAATCTTCTTTCTTCGCGTTCAATAAATTTGTCACATTCCGTAGTGACATAGGCAACCATAACTTGCCCATCTAATCCTAACTCTTTTGCAGTCTGAACAGCAGCAGATCGAAACTTGGCCAGGTCCGCCATTGTCTATCAGGTAAATTTCTACAATGTCTAACCAACAATTTAATCTCTAAATATATCTAATGGACAACACAGGCACCGTGAGCTCAACCTTATTTAATTCCACCCAAGGATACCTTTTAATTCTTATATTCCCTGAAGTGAATTACCCCCAATATTTTTAATAGGGAAAGATTCAAAATCCCAAGAGCGAGACCCCAATATATGTGGTGAAGTGGGATGTTATAAATATTTATAGGGGACTTAGTGTACTGACTGAGATCAGCTGTGAAGGTATCTATATCTATTAAGAGTAGTGTATTATAGATAACCTTACTTGCTACCACATATCTATATATCTCAGTCAGAATTATTCTGGAATAGTGTGATGACTACGTTATGTGTCTAGGGTATGTGTATGATGAAGTGTAAGTCACAACAACAGACAGATAAACAATTTAATTTAATCCACTACTCTTGACAACACTGTGACACTCACATACATATAACACTCTATGAGAATATCTTAAGGAGTCACTGATAACTTTTCAAATAACAATATGTATTCATTTCTGTTATGAATGAATATGTGTCCTGATTCAATTACAAAGGAACCAGGAATCACAATCAATTTTAATTACAAGTATATGTACAGACTTTATCAATATGAATAATGTAGTGACATATATTATTAAAAATATCCTATGTGTGTCAGTTGTGTAGTGGTAATATGAGGTAATACTGGTTTTGTTTTGTTCAAGCTCTGTTGGTATTTGTCATCATGACTTCAATAGTTTGTCTTAGGGACTAGTATTGGAGATGTTCTCAGTTCCTGATATTAAGACAATTAAATTCCCCTCTGAATGTTATTTTTACAAAGTTATTTCAAGATGAGGGGATATAATGTTGAGCTCAGCTGGCCAAATCAGCTTATCTTGCGTGATGGCGGCAGGAAAGGACTCCTCTGCTCGAATTCTCCTCTGGGCTCTGGAGACACCTCACTGATAGCTAAATGAACCAAGGAGTATGCTGTCCGACTCTGGATTCAGCAAAGCTCTGACCAGGTGCTGCTCAGTACCATCAAGACCACGGTCCCACAATTCATGGAAATAAACACAGATACGTTGATTAGCAATGAATTCTGGCACAATTACTGGCACAAATTCCCATCTGCTTATGTTCCAGGCTTTTATTTAACACAAATATGAGCTGGCTTCAACGCACTGTTGCTTTATCAAGATTATTTGCACTAGTGGTCTCGAACTAACGCTCCTAAGTGAGTATATCAGCGAGTCTAGCCAATGAGGCCACGTTTCGACAAGTGTTTGAAAAAATGTTACCTTTTCACGTCTCCCCTAACAACGAAAGATAGTATTTATAGCCCGACCAATCGTGGTTAGTCTTTCATTTGTTGCGCTCCAATCAATTTGGAGTTTACATGGTAGGCTAATTCTGTAACGTAAGATTTTTTTCAAACACGTTATAAAAAAATTTTATGAGCAGAAATGATTCCATGCTGTCAGGCATCCCCACTATTTTATTTTGGGTATAATTTATTAATTCCTGGACTATTTGCGTAACGTTTTACATATTCTTTGTCAGCAAGCCCTAAGGAACCCAAATATCCAAATTTAAAAGAGCTACGTGGCTGCGTTCAAAATATGTATTTTCTACCTCCTGTTTCGAAGATGTGCTGTCTGGGTACTGTTATGTTTTCAACCGTAAACCCATCTATTGTTATCTTTCCTAATAAGCGTTTTTTATGATTTATAAACCTAACTCTGGGATGGGTAATGTATTTTATCACTGTCCGTCTGAAAAAAAGTTAGTGCATGTAGTCTTACACGCGTGATGGCAGCATTTGTGTATCGCGCGACGCGGGTTGGGGGTGGCATTAATAGCGAGACGCGTGTTTAATTTTGCATGCGTTCGGCTTTATTCGCCCCTCTCTCTTCTCGCTATCCTTTAGTCCATCTGTCTTTTGATCTTGGTAGCATAGTGTAGAAAAAGACATGAATGGAATTTAAAATTTAGGTCAACTTGCATATTTCAAGGTTTTTCTTAGAAAGGCAGCACATTTTATTGTGTGTTTGGGAAAAATAATAGACGATAGTCTTACTTCTTATCTCTGTCGAGAACGAATTAACACGGTTCGATCTCTCATCAATGAACTTAGCTTAACAGCAATAAAATGCGTTGCTAAATTTGAAAGGAAAAGACAAAGGTTAGAATGGGACAGTTTATTTTAACAATCGAGCGTATGCGAAAAGAAGGGTAAAAGAGCGAAAGAAAGGTAAAAGACAAGTGTAGAATAAAGAAAAGATATAGAAATTTATTAATCATAAATCTCTGCCACAGTCACTCAGAAATATTCTTAAAATGTGAGCATGAGTTGAGAATTCTGATTCTTCTTTGTATACTTTTAGACGTCAGCTTAAATATATTAAAAAATGGCTAGCCTTATGGTGGAAGTATTTTCATAGAATTGGTCCAAGAATGATACTGGTAACAACCATAAGTGCTTTCTCTGTTCTTTATATACTGGACACTTCGGCAGCACATGTTCAACTGTGGTTGTATCGGTGCCACAGTTACACTCAATAATAGTTCCCATCCTTAGCTTGTTAAATAGATGGTATCTCAGTCACTTGTGGCGTGTGTGGAGTATGGAGATTAACATTTGTTCACTTGGTAATATGCATTACTTTTCTGTTGGCCTTAATTCTCCCACTTTTTCTTGTATCAAGTAAATTCAGAGCAGAGGTAGATGCATTGAAAATTGCAGCAGATATCCTAATGACAAAGGAAAGCATTAAGAGACAAGAAACTCTCTTCGCCGATAAATTGTATTTATTCTGTATTGGAATATTACATCCCTCCCTCGATTCCTTATATGATTAAAGAAGGTTAAATATAGATAAGCGTGTTGACATATGGATTAGAGTGCTGACGGTACTGGGTTCGAAACGCTGTGGCGTCACGCTCCAGTCTACCCTAATTGTAAATGGGTACCTAACTCTGCTCAAGAGTAAGGGAAGTAAAAGGCAGCGAGGAAGGGAACAGGTCATCCCATCTCTCGAAGCTGGACCTGGTATAATGAAGTTTCTAACACTCCACTCCCCTACGTCAGTGTCTGCAATGAGACTACCTTGACCTTTAAACATAGGTTAATATTTTATTAAGCCCGCTTTACTTTCTCACTTTTATTATCTGATTTCTTTTCCTCGGTACATGGTCGATGCTGCGGACAGCAGTTTTCTCACATATCAAACCGCCAAAAGAGAGAAACGTCTAAAACAAGTAGCGCCAAAATAAAGCAACAACTGGGTGGGTTCCAATCCATGGAGTTTGTTCAACAGACAGAAGATTATTAATTTTTTTTTAAATAAAATATTTTTCCTCGTTTTGGCAAGGCGCGTCCCGTTCAACCTAATCGGTTATATTAGAGCACATGACCAAATATGAAAGACCTTTAGGTCTGGTGACTTTAGTGACAAAAGATTAGACAGAAGCCCCCACTTATAAAAGAGGAGAGAGACTGAAAGCAAACACAGCATTTCATGATCATCATCATCATGTTCCTTTGCGTTCCTGACAGAGCATGAAAGCACCACTGCAGCTGTCCCCCTTGCAGGAAGCCCGCCCCAAGCATTCACATGCTCTTGTAGCTGTGGTTTATTTGGCAATTAATTTCACATGATGAGGATACCAGCTCACGCACAACCTGAAAACTGAATAGTATTATATGGAAACAAACTGCAAAGACATGAATAAACAAACACGGAAATTATTATAGACGTATTGGAGGTGTAGTCAGGGCCGGATTATCCATTAGGCTAAGTAGAGGCCCGGAGCTCTTTGGGGCCCGTGCATACATTAAACAAATTTTAAAATGCATAGATTTTTCAATAAAATGTGTTTACTGTGATAAGCTTAACAATAATAAAAATAATACTAATAAACATTAACCATCAAACTACATAATTCTCGCCGATTGTGCGTCCGTCACATCTTACTTACTTAGTCGTTCACTTTCTACCGTGAGGTGTAGAGGTTTGGAAAAGAGAGCACCAGACTATCCTATTGGCTTTCCTCCTGGCCTGGTTCCATTCTAGTCCTCGGTCCTTCAAAGATTGTCTAATGGAGAATCCTGGGGGTCTGGATCCCTGGCTCTTTGTTTCCCATGCTTGTCGTGGTAGCCGATCTTCTCCCATTCTGCAGACATGGCCAAACCATCTTAGTTGGGACTGTTCTACTTGGGTCTGCAGGGGGTGGGATTTAAGGTCTTGACGTATCGTCTGGTTGCAGACCATGTCTCTTCTTGTTACTTCAACCACCTTCCTCCAATACCTCATTTCTGAGGTTTGGATCGGGCTTTTGTGGGCTGTAGTCAATGCCCATGACTCGCATCCATATGTCAAGACTGGGACATAGGTACATCCATCTTCGTTTTCTTACCAACCTCTTTCTTGCTGAGGAATCCTCGATTTATGGCCTGAAAAAGTCTCCCAGCTGCATCTTTTCGAGTGGCCAACTCTTCTTTGATGCCTCCCTTCCAGTCTATAATAGCTCCGATGTATTTAAAGTGGTCGACCTGCTCCAGGACCTGTTTTCCCAGCTTAATCTGATGTCTTCTTTCTTCTCGTGATATCACCATGGATTTTGTTTTAGACCTGCTTATGACCATCCCTCTCTTCTCCAGCTCTTCCTTCCAGATTTGAAGGTTGGATTGGAGATGTGCCTCTGATTTAGCGATCAAGGCAACTTCATCAGCAAATGCCAGCTCTGAAATACAGACTTGTCTCATCTTCCAGTACCCCACTGAATACTTTCTTGTTCTCTCCTTACATGCCTTGATGACATCGTCCAAGAGGAGTATGAAAAGATAAGGTGACAGGATATCACCTTGTCTTACACCAGTGGTTGTCCTGAACTCTTCTGACTTATGGTTTTCTGTCCTCACATAATTTCTGCAAGACGTGTAGAAGCTCTGCATAGCATGAATCAGTGGGGCTGGTATGTTCTTCCTTGCCAAACAGTCCCAAAGTTTGCTCCAGAGGACCCTGTCAAACGCCTTTTCCAGATCTATGAAACAAAGATGGATCACACTCTTATACTCAAGAGCCTTTTCACTCAGCTGTCTGAGGGTGAAGATTAGATCTTGAGTACTTCGGTTTGCTCGGAATCCGCACTGGACCTCATCCAATTATGGCTCAGCTAGGCGTCGAAGTCTCTGCTCTAGGATTCAAGAGTAAATTTTACCATGGATACTGTCACGGCTTGACTGATAATTTTATTTTCCCAACTCGTCCCAATTTTCTTACTCTTTTAATGTTTCTGGTTTCCTCGATTTTTTTTTTGCTTTTTCGGTTTCTTTTCTTCCGGATTTTTTACCTACGTATCCCATTATTCCCCTCTCAGATCCCACCCCGCGATTTGATGTCGTTCTGGCCTTCATTATAAATTCACCACTTGGTCAGTAGTGGTCAGCTTACGATAATATTACCTAAGCTGCACCTGGTGTTTGTCTGACTAGGGGAACGCTTGCAGCTCGTAACAGCGTTGATCACGAGCGAGAAATAGTTTCTTTGAAGAAGCGAACCGCTATCCTACTAAAGTCGGTAGCGGGAGCAAAGGGGAGGCAACCCACTGAGGTCTGGGTACCCATTTCATCTTCGATTCAGGGGAGACAAAACTCACGCTAGTTCTGAGATTTTTGTTGTCGCCTTCGATCGCCGAAACTAGCTCATAGACTAATATTATGTCTTATCTATGAAACTTTCTCGCGGTTGTTGTCTCTAAAGTAGACTCTAGAATAACATTAGTCTTACTTAAGATTACGTTATGCGCCCAACATCAGTGGGAACATGCGATGCCAGGTGTCACTGGTAGACTATAAATCTAGATAATTTTACTCAGTCAAGCACACTCGTAAATTGTTCCTGCCCGTAGATGACCAAATGAGACAAAGGCAGATAACTAGATTGTTTTGCATATTCTCGTCATCTCGCGGTAAGTTGATATCTTTTATAATATATATATATATATATATATATATATATATATATATATATATATATATATATATATATATATATATATATATATATATATATACGTATATATACGTATATATATATACGTATATATATATATATATATATGTATATATATATATATATATATATATATATATACATATATATATATATATACGTATATATATATATATATATATATATACGTATATATATAGATATATTCATGTTAGCTTTCATATATAACTGATAGTAGTGTGACTTGAATTACGTTAGGTGATTTCTCCTCGGGTAATTAATTCTGTGATAATGTAGCGCCGTCACCGCCTAAGTTAATTGGTGCTTAAGCTGTTAGGTGCCTCTTGGTGTTATTGTTTACAATGGGTTAACGGTAAACTTACGCTAACATATACTTACTAGGCGAAGAGCCTCATAGTCTGTTCAGTGCTTACCATGGTTAAGGAGTAAGCTAAAAAGCAACCAGTACTTTAAGGAAATGTCAGTGGTGTAAGATTCACTTAAAACTGCATAGTGATGTGCGTGCGCTATAACACTTGAATTAAAAGAGGTATTCAATTATTACTTTATGAAAGAGAAAACTTCTAATGGTTGTGTGAAATTATTGTATGCCTACTTGTGTAGTTAGACACCAGTTTAGAATTTTCACGGCAATCCAGAAAGCAGCCACCTGCCAGAGATATAATTATATCTTATGTTTAAGTCAGGGAGCCGCGCTAGCGTAGTGGTTACAACACCGCTCTGGCGACCGGGTGATACAGGATCAAACCCGGGCGACGGCATTTGAGGATTTTTCGTCGACCGGGATTTGGACTGGATTAACTCGAGACCTGGCGAGCACATTTGAAGGAGTGTCGTCGACCAGGGACTGGCGGCTCCTGAGCCGACCCAGCTGCAATGGGTACCTCCGAAATCGGCGAGTATTTGCCTGAATGGCGAGGGACACCTGTCTCTGTACAATAAATAAAGAGATACTCACGTAAAATCAATGTCAGGTTAGACATTTTTTTAAAAAAACCTGAGATTTCGCCTCGAGTATTAGCGTGCAAACGCAAAAAAAAAAAAAAAAATGTTTAAGTCACAACGTATTATTATTGCAATAACATTGCATTTTCCATGTATTCAATTTTGAGAGGTTATTACTTTTCCTTTTTTGTGTATCAACCCCAAAAGGCGCATGCCATTTATTATGTAATGTCTAATGCTGTATTTTATGTAAATTCACTTAATGTGGTAAGATGAATCATATATCCACTTAGCTGAAACTACAGGGTTAGGTTTCCGGTATGTTGAGTTGGAAGAGGACGGAGTAGATTTTGCTGTCAGGCATTTGCTGACAGGTACATGTATGTACAAAATATATTAGCCTATGCAGGCGCATGCTGATAATTGATAGAGTGGAAGTAACAGGAGGGCGACTCATATGGATAAAAACAGCCTGAGACTATCCTAGCAATCATAAAATTAATTATAAGTTCCATAGTGTGGCATAACTGTTATTATAACTTTATTGTAATTTTATTGTTTGCTTAATATAAAGGTTGTCTGTTTGGGTCTCAGTTTCAGGGCACCCCATTGCTGCTGCAGGATTCCAGTCAGGCAAAGAACGTAACATTCTCATCGATCTCACGGTGCCTGGAAGCAATTAGCACCACGAGTTGTCACCTATTCCTGAAGTACAACCCTTTTCGACGCCTATCCCTCTAATGGGAAAAGAGCTCATGCAATGTATAACGAGCCATAGCAAATCTGAAATCGTATTTGGTAGTAGTGGTTTCCTACTCGACTCTTGATCACCAGTCAGAGCATAGTGGCTTCCAGCATATCGATCAGCACAGCGTCCTCAGCAGAATGAAAGCACCAGACTGTGTGCTTAAACTGAGCGCTCAGTCTCAAATAAAGTTCAAACCAGCCAAATCGAATTTAAACATCATGTGCGCAGGCCTAATTTCACACGCTGGATAATAGCGCAGTGAACCGTTTGTCCGAAATTGGCCTCGTCTTGTGTGTGTTTCTGGTCATTCAAAACCCCCGCACGTATTAGCGGTCAGCCGAATATAGACAGAGTAATCTACATCCTATCTTGTTGCTAGAGGGGGACCAAAGGTGCATGGATAGCGCCTACAGTGGATTTATAGTGTAATTCATCGCCTATAGGAAGGTATACATATAAAGACACTTACAGGTTTATTGAACTTGGTTCCACAACAGCGGAAGGATTAGACTTACTTACTTACTTAGTCGTTCCCATTCTACCATGAGGTGTAGAGGTTTGGAAGAGAGAGCGCCAGACTATTCTATCAGCTGTCTTCTTCCTGGCCTGGTTCCATTCTAGTCCTCGGTCCTTTAAAGATTGTCTAACGTTGTCTTCCCAGCGGACTCTGGGTCGTCCTGGAGGTCTGGATCCCTGGCTCTTTGTATCCCATGCTTGTCGTTGTAGCCGATCTTCTCCCATTCTGCAGACATGGCCAAACCATCTTAGTTGGGACTGTTCTATTTGGGTCTGCAGCGGGTTGGATTTTAGGCCTTGACGTATCGTCTGGTTGCGGACCATGTCTCTTCTTGTTACTTCAACTACCTTCCTCAGATACCTCATTTCTGAGGTTTGGATCTGGCTTTTGTGGGTTGTAGTCATTGCCCATGACTCGCATCCATATGTCAAGACTGGGACATAGGTGGAGCGGTATACAGCCATCTTCGTTTTCTTACCAACCTCTTTCTTGCTGAGGAATCCTCGATTTATAGCCTGATAAAGTCTCCCAGCCGCTGCTTTTCGAGTGGCCAACTCTTCTTTGATGGGTCCCTTTCGGTCTATAATAGCTCCGAGATATTTAAAGTGATCGACCTGCTCCAGGACCTGTTCTCCCAACTTAATCTGATGGTTTCTTTCTTCTCGTGATATCACCATGGATTTAGTTTTAGACCTACTTATGACCATCCCTCTCTTCTCCAGCTCTTCCATCCAGACTTGCAGGTTGGATTGGAGATGTGTCTCTGATTTAGCAATCAGGACAACATCATCAGCAAATGCTAGCTCTGAAATACAGGCCTGTCTCATCTTCCAGTACCCCACTGAACACTTTCTTGTTCTCTCCTTACATGCCTTGATGACATCGTCCATGAGGAGTATGAAAAGATAAGGTGACAGGATATCGCCTTGTCTTACACCAGTGGTGGTTCTGAACTCTTCGGACTTATAGTTTGCTGTTCTCACATAATTTCTGCAAGACTTGTAGAAGCTCTGTATAGCATGAATCAGAGGTGCTGGAATGTTCTTCCTTGCCAAACAGTCCCACAGTTTGCTCCAGGGGACCCTGTCAAACGCCTTTTCCAGATCTATGAAACAAAGATGGATCTCACTCTTGTACTCAAGGGCCTTTTCACTCAGCTGCCTGAGTGTGAAGATTAGGTCTTGAGTACTTCGGTTTGCTCGGAATCCGCATTGGGCTTCATCCAATTGTGGCTCAGCTAGACGTGGAAGTCTGTGCTCTAGGATTCTAGAGTAGATTTTACTAGGGACACTGAGAAGGGATATGTCTCTATAATTTCCACATTGTCGATTGTCACCCTGCTTGAAAATTGGTGTTATGATGGCAATCTCCCAATCCTTTGGTATGGTCTTGTTGCACCACGCTGCCTGTAGGACACTTAAGAGTAATAGATCGCCTGATGCTCCCATGTACTTAACCATTTCTGGTGTTAAACCATCATGCAATGCTGCTTTGTCCATCTTGATTTTCTCCAGTGCTGCCTTCAGTTCTTCCATCTTTATGTCATTTTCACCATCATTGGTTTTCTCCTCTGTGCTAGTGGTTATCATTTCTGATGCTGAACCTTGCTCAACATCCAGGAGTTCTGAGAAATATTCTTTCCATCTTTCCATTACTTCCTTCGGGGCATTAATCAATTTGACTTGCTTGTCCTTTATAAATTTGAGAGGGCATTGTTTTTCCTCCTCATGTTCTTTGGGGTCTTATAGAACAATTTCTGGTTTTCTTGCGCAACTTTTTTCTAGCTTTTCTCCAAATTCTTCCTAGGACTTCTGTTTTGCTGCTAGCACCTTGTTCTTTGCTTCTGTTCTGAGTGTCACATATTCTCTATATTTCTCAATTTGTCCTGTTGTGTTTTTAGCTCCTAAGTATTTTTTCCATGCCATTTTCTTCTTTCTTATTTTCTCTTTGACTTCCTCTGTCAACCAAGGTGTCCTCTTTCTCTTGTTGACAAGTCTTGTTCACCACATGCTTCTGCAGCAGCTGTCTTTATGATGTCCTTGAATTTAAGCCACAGGGTTTCCAAGTCATCAGGTTGTTCTTCTGTGTTTCTCACCGCTGTAGCAATAAGCCCCTGATATCTGGTCTTAATTTCTGGTTCTTTCAGCTTGTAGGTCTTAATGCTTATTTCTTCCGTTCGTTTACTTGGTTTCTTGCGTGGTGCTGGGCAGTTCCTAGGCTGAGCAACTCTTTCAGTTGTTCTTTTGATTGTAAGCAGGTAGGGATCACTTCCAATCTCTGGCCCCCTCCAGACTCTAGCATCCCGGACAATTTTGAATGGGCTCCTCCTAACAATGGCATAGTCGATCACTGACTTCTCATTCTTTGTTGGTTCACACCTAGTGTATGCATGTATGCGCTTATGGGGGAACTTTGTGTTGGTAATGATCAGATTCTGCTCACTGCAGAATCTGAGGAGTCGCTTTCCATTATCATTGAGAGTATCTTCTCCATATCTTCCGATAACTCCACCCCATCTAGCATGGTCATTTCCAACTCTGGCATTGAAATCTCCGAGCATGATAATTTCATCTAGGCAGTCATCCACTGTCCTTTGAAGCAGCTCGAAGAATTCTTCCTTGACCTCTGCTCTCTCATCCTCATTTGGCCCATACACTATGACCAGGTTGACTATGGTTTTTCCTTCTTTTAGTTTTACAACCATAATGCGCTCCGAGACAAAGTTCCATCCCTTGATACTATCTTTCTGGTTTTTGGCCACAATGCAACCCACGCCCCCTTTAGCTTTTTCAGATGTGGGTACACCACTGTATAGCAGAGTGTTGCCATCGGGATCCATGACTCCTTGACCCGTTTTCTTTGTTTCGGTAAAAGCCAGGATTTCTAGTTTTGCTTTCCTCATCTCTTCCATCAGCTCCTATTCTTTCCCATTTATACTTCTTGTGTTCCATGTTCCATAAATCGTAGTCCGTAGTCCGTTCCAGTTCGTCGCCTTTAGAATCAGTCCGGTTTTCTCTCTTATATTGCTTGTAATCATTGTTTAAGACAAACAGGTGATTGGCCTGTTGTGCCTTTGCATGGTGGAGGGGCTGCCTCCTTACGGCCTCCATGCAGGCCACCCTCCTCCTTTTTCATCCGGGCTTGGGACCGGCATAGGCGAAGTTGGAAGGATTAGAAACTCTGTTTATTTATTTCTCGGTGCTCTACAGGAGGGGTTTTGTGTTGGTGGATTGTTTGTTCGTTGGTGTTTAACTGGATATTTTGTTAACTTGATGTGATTATTGATGCTTTCTTATGTCGTTGTGCTGATATACTTATTTTCATATATTTTCTTCCTTCAAGAACCTTTAATAAATTTTACTCACTTATTAACGCGCTGTTCACGACCCTTCATCCATACTTAATTTTTGCAGCTCTTACTATTGTCTCTATTTGACCAGAGAAAGGAAAGAGTGCGGGTGGTTCTTAAGACTATATAAGCGTGTTGAGGCTTGGAAAGAAAGATAGCTTTAATGAATCCTCTGCCAGGTTTGTCTCAAGTTCACCCTATTTACACATTATCTGTGTGTTGTCTATAATCCTATAAGTCCACTCTCATTGTCGATTTCACTACAATTGTCTGACTCGACAAATACTCTACAACCTTAACTCAACCACGACAGACACTGAGAAGGGATATGGCTCTATGGTTTCCACACTGTCGATTTTCACCCTTTTTGAAAATTGGTGTTATGATGGCAATCTCCCAATCCTTTGGTATGGTCTTGTTGCACCACTCTGCCTGTAGGACCCTTAAGAGTAATATGTCGCCTGATGCTCCCATGTACTTAACCATTACTGGTGTTATACCATCATGCCCTGCTGCTTTGCCCATCTTGATTTTCTCCAGTGCTGCCTTCAGTTCTTCCATCTTTTTGTCATCTTCACCATCATTGGTTTTCTCTTCTGTGCTAGTGGTTATCATTTCTGATGCTTCACCATGCTCACCATCCAGGAGTTCTGAGAAATATTCTTTCCATTACTTCCTTCAGGACAGTAAGAAATTTGCTTTGCTTGTCCCTTATAAATTTGAGAGGGCATTGTTTTTCCTTCCTCATCTTCTGTAGGGTCTTATAGAACAATTTCTGGTTTTCTTGCGCATCTTTTTCTAGCTTTTCTCTAAATTCTTCCCAGGACTTCTTTTTTGCTGCTAGCACCTTGTTCTTTGCTTCTGTTCTGAGTGTCACATATTCTCTATATTTCTCCATTTGTCCTGTTGTGCTTTTAGCTCTTAAGTATTTTTTCCATGCCATTTTCTTCTCTCTTATTTTCTCTTTGACTTCCTCTGTCCACCAAGGTGTCCTCTTTCTCTTGTTCCCAAGTCTTGCTCACCACATGCTTCTGCAGCAGCTGTCTTTTTGATGTCCTTGAATTTAATCCAGAGGGTTTCCAAGTCATCAGGTTGTTCTTCTGTGTTGCTCACCGCTGCAGCAAAAAGCCCCTGATATATGGTCTTGATTTCTGGCTCTCTCAGCTTGTAGGTCTTAATGCTCATTTCTTCCGTTTGTTTACTTAGTTTCTTGCGTGATGCTGGGCAGTTCCTAGGCTGAGCAACTCTTTCAGTTGTTCTTTTGATTGTAAGCAGGTAGTGATCACTTCCAATCTCTGCCCCACTCCAGACTCTAGCATCCCGGACATATTTGAATGAGCTTCTCCTAACAATGGCATATTCGATCACTGACTTCTCATTCTTTGTTGGTTCACATCTAGTGTATGCATGTATGCGCTTATAGGGGAACTATGTGTATGTAATAATCAGATTCTGCTCACTGCAGAATATAAGGAGTCGCTTTCCATTTGTCGTAAATTTTAGATAGGTGGTTAAGATAGATTCTGGTCCCGTCTGAATAGAACTAACTCGGTAACTCGGTGAGAGATAAAGGTAAAGAAATAGATTTCACGAGTGAAATGATGCAAAAGGTAGAGTCTGTCCCTGGATTGAGAAGATCCTCTAGTCCAGCTTATCTTTTACGGCTGTGATTTGTTTATCAGACAGTTTACCTTTCTGTAAATATTAGCATATACACTATAACCACTCACATACACACACTCAGATAAGTGACGACTATTAGACGCACAAACGTAAAACTATATTAATGGAGTAGGGATATTGGGACGAGCTGACCAACACAGAAAAAAAAGTTTTATGTTAAGTTTATTTATCATAAAGAAAACTTCACAACATTCATTATCAAATATCAAATATAAAAATCATAGGTTACAGAATTAATATAGAAATAGACACATAAGTGCGATTCCCTCTGTTGAGACAAGATCCCGTTAGAAGAAGATATTAACCCCCCAAAAAGTCAAAGCTTAGCACTATGGTATAGAATTTGAATATACTGCCAAGAACAGAGTTTCTAATTAATCTGTCCTGAAAAAAATGAACAGTATTAGCAAACATAAGAAGAAAAAACAAACAAAGTGAGTATAATGATTATACAATGGAAGAATTATTCACTGCTGCTTTCTCTCGCTCTGAAAACATGTGGCCACTGTTGCGTGATAAATTCTCGCAACATCGTTTTATTACAATATCTATTTTATAACGCAAGGGCAACAACTGCTTGAAATTTATAGTCACTTTTCTCGGTAAGCATTTGTCTTCCCGCGTTGGTATTGAATGCAGTTAAGTTTTGAGCTGTGGTCTTTTTGCGCTGGACTGCGCATGACTGGTCTTGTTTTTTGGTCGATCGGTTTCCGCCCACCACTAGTGGAGTGAGCGATTTGAATGGCGAAAGAGATGCCTCGTTGAAGAGGGGATCTCCGCTATTTTTTGTTCTGTCAGGGATGTGTAGTCCTCTTAATGGATATTTCGTTTATTCGAGATAATACCTCTAGTGTTTCCCACATGTCGGGAGGCGTGATATTTCTGTGTATTTCCTGAAGGCAAGGTAAATTGACTTTTCATTAACTCTATCGATTTTGGGTCGTGAGCGATTTCGATTCATAGCCTGTCTTCGAAAGTCGTCGTCACGAGATGTTTTCCCAGCTCACATGTCGCTGTATTGTACTGCATCGGTTGATGCATGTCCCAAGGACCATTACTTGCTACTTTGTTAAATGAACTAGGTTTGGAAAACCTTTATTATCTAGAGGATATTTTTGAGGACATTATTTATACTTCGGCAGACGTGTCTGTCTTGCTGAAGTCAGACTAAGGAGAGTGAACTGATCTCATACATCTGGTTATCTCCTGGCTGTTATAGAAAAGGATGGAGTTTTTCACCTGACTACATTTACAGCACTATGAAATATAACATGCATCTGACTCATCATTGTAATGCTGTCTACCGTCTATTGCTGTATTGAATGTTGCTGTGATAATGACTGTTTGATGTGCCTACATATTCGCGTAACCATTTTGTCACTGTGGCGTCCACAATAAATAATGAAGAAAAACGTCAACGGCTGTTACAAGAATCATTGACTTTATACGTCGTGAGTTTACTGACGTCCTATGTGGATTGCCCTGTTATTTTTGTATGAACATTGTTTGACTGAACACATCTGCACACTACACAAAACCAGACATGCGGATACCATCCATCATCATATGGCATCACGCATCATTTGGTGGCCATAAGCTGGTTTGATTCTGGTACCAGCAAACACGGGGTCCCTTACCCACTTCATTTTCAACAAGAATTCATCAGCATCCTTCAAGAAATTAACATTCTTCAATACAGTCAACATCTTCAAAATTTTCAAAGTACTCGGCGTTGCCCGGTAAAAGTCAAAATTTCAACGGAAACAAGAATTTGACAGTACCCGGCGTTGTTACATGTTGCCGGATAACTCGGACTGCTGTTATTTTTTACGCAAGTCAAGCAAGTTGCTGCTGTCAAGGTTCCAGTGCTGTCGTTTTTGTGAAGGTCAAGTGCCGGTTGAAACGGGTTGTTTTCTGAAGAAGGCCAAGTACCGATTTCCATCAACTTACTTTTGGATTAGAAGGTCAAGTGCCGAAACAACTCAACACACAGTAATTCAGAAGCTCTTGTACCATCGTGTTAGCAGTGGAAGCAGTTCAGATGTGCCATCATCGTTGGAGCTTCGCTCTTTAGGACGTTGATTGACATCCGTTTTGTCTGCTGTTCTACGATTGGAAGCCTATAAGTTAAGTGGCCTGTTTGTATGTAAACTGTGCCCTTATACTTCTGCTGAGTCTTCTGTGTATCATCTCATTCTATATGTTATATGTCTATATGTTATTTGTATATTTATATGTTTATATTTCAGCGGGTTCTCGGTTGGGTGGTGTCTCCGTTAGATTATGCCACGTCATAGAGGTCGTCTATTGTGAGCGTTTTCTGTAGGGTTTGCAAATTTCCGATACTGGAATTTGCTAAGCGACTTCTGTTGCTATTTATGTTAGCTGTGATGACATGTTTTAATATTGTTTTCGTTATTATTTCGCATTCTTTAGTTTTGTTTTGATTTGTTTGTATTTGTTAGCCTACTCTTGTCTATAATTTAGTTTCATACAACATTTTTGTTTATACACTGTGGTGTCATGTATTTTGTTTGATTATAGCGCAGATATCGTCACATTTTTTGTGATATTTCATTAATTTCTGCTTTATTTTTAGTTGATTTCTGCGAACGTTTTTGTATTGTTGCTGATCTTGGTTATTGTTTACATTGTTTGCATTGTTTACATTTTCAATGTTTACATTCTGCATGTGTTTACATAGTCATTGTTTACAGTTATAGTAATTAGTTAATGGGCTATGCTAATGCACTGTTACTACTACACTGATGATAAATGAATGATGAATAGTGTCGTGCACTATTGAATGAGAAGTGCACTTATGATCAAGAATTGAGTGCTGATATTTCATATACAAGTTCTTTGATTGGAGACTTGTTTCCCACAGAGACTGGGATAATATAATGTGATGTGGATATACAAGTGCTTAATTAAGACTTGTTACACTTAGGTTTGAAATAAATTAGTTAATTATTTCAGGTTTTGGACTCATATGTTAGACAACATGTCTACATTTGAGCACTTTATTGAGCAGGGTAAATTGCTTGGGAAGACTGGTGATAAGTTAGAAGAATTTGCAACTGCTCGATATGATAAAGCAATGGAAGCTGAACAAAAGAAACTGCAGATGCAGGTGGATGAAAAAAGATTCCAAATGGAAATGGAAAAACAAAAAAGGGAATCAGAAGCTGAGGAGAGAAAGCTAGAGGCTGAGAATAAAAGACTTGAAAAAGAGGCTGAAAATAAAAGACTTGAAAAAGAAGCTGAAAATGAAAGACTTCAAAAAGAGGCTCAGGCTGAGGAAAGAAGATTACAGAGAGAGTCTGATGAGAGGAAAGAGAAAGCAAAAATGGAACATGAAGAAAAGGTCTTAGCTTTAGAGTTGGAAAAATTGAAATTGACGAGCATGAGTAATGGTAATGATTCAAACAAGGGTTCATCTTCTGGTAAGGCTAATAATGATACTTTTAAGATTAAGTTACCAACATTTAGTCCTTCCAGTGATGACATAATGTTCTATCTGGACAGATTTGAACAAGCATGTACAGCTCATAACATAGACAAAGCAAAATATGTTTATCAGTTATCAGGGATACTGACAGGTAAAGCTCTAAGTATATTAAATATGGTGGATGAACCTGACAAGAACAATTATGAGGTTGTCAGGGCCGCTTTGTTAAAGAAATATCAGCTTAACGAAGACGGCTATCGTCTACAATTTAAAAACATGTTACCTGAAAATGGAGTTGAATTCTCCGAGTTTATTGCAAGAATACGCATTACTTTCTCACGATGGGTTGAACTATCTAAGACGAAAAAAACTTATGAAGGACTTATGGACTTAATACTTAGAGACAAAGTCATGTCGTCTGTCAATGAGTCTTTCCTTGCTTTCCTTCATGAACGTAAACTTAAAATAATAAAAGAAATGGAAGATTTCTGTTGCCAATACGTAACTGCGCACCCACACATAACCATGGGTAACTCTAAGGTGAAAGAAAGTTTACCAGTTGCTTCGGCAGCTCCGTATGGCCAAAACGTTGCTCGTAGATTCCAACAAAATTTTGATAGAAAAAGTAGCGGTAATTTCTGTCAAAATCATGGAAATCAATTTCATGGTGATTCTTCTTCGAAGAATTGGAGACAACCTGATAGTACTCGTTACTATCACCCTAATAATTATAAGCATTTGAAAAGAGGATATGGTAATAGAGGTTATTCCTGCCGAAGACCTCAGAACCAAACAAATAGATGTTCGCATCAATGTGAACATGATAGTAATCGTGGAAACTGGAATTCGAACCAGGATAACAATTACAATAGAGACAATAATAACTGCAGAGATAATAATAACTCTGATAACTTCAGAGGTAATAATAGTCGGGGTAGATCTCAACACAAAAAAAAGAGATATCAGCAGGCTAATGCTGTACAACAGGAAACTGAGGGAGCCTGTAATCATGTTGTTGATAGTAAAAACTTTGACGCTGTCACTGGTTCTGCTTTTGACTTTGAGAGAGCAAACAAATGCCCCCAATGCAGTACTTTATTCGAACCGGGTACCATAACTACTTTGAGTTGTGGTCACCCACTTCCCGCTCTTCCTGCTGCTGTTGCGCATGACGGGAGGGGTTCTTTAATTCTACATAAGGGTCTTGTTAATGATACTCCGGTCTCACTACTTTTCGATTCCGGATGCACCACTATTGGTGTTAGACAATCGCTTGTAGATCCATCTTGTGCTACAGGAAGGGTTATTAAATGTGTCACATTTGGCGGCACTCTAGAAAAATATCCTACTGCTGTAATTCGCATTGCCACTCCTTTCTTTACTGGAGATGTGCATGCTTGTCTCTTACCTAATCCTATTGCGGACCTTATTATTGGTCGTATTCACGGAGTTAGGGAGTGTACCCCACAGCAGATTGCTGCTTGGGAAGATAATAACATGCAAGCTACAAATGCAGTAGTTACAAGAGCACAAGCTCTACAAACACCCGAAACTTCACTGAATAGTGATAATGAAGTTGATAGCCAAGATAGTCACTTAGTAATCACTCGTGACTCTTTCATAAAATTGCAAGAAGAAGATCCTTCTTTAAAAAAGTTCTTCGTTCTTGCGAAGAAAGGTGATCCGAATCAGGATACAAATAGAAAATCTTGGATTGCAATGAGAAACGGCGTACTTGTACGTATGGTACAAGATTCGACTACGTCGGCACATTCGCAAATTCTTGTTCCCAAGAGCATGAGAGTGCAAATATTACAACATGCTCATGACTCGCAATGTTCTGAACATATGGGTTTTCCCCGTACGAAGTCGAGAGTCCTTGCGGCTTTCTTTTGGCCTTTTGTCAATAAGGACATTCGTATTTAC
Source organism: Oreohelix idahoensis (assembly GCA_024509875.1). NCBI lineage: Eukaryota > Metazoa > Mollusca > Gastropoda > Stylommatophora > Oreohelicidae > Oreohelix > Oreohelix idahoensis. The sequence goes on along the minus strand of JAMPIV010019240.1, from coordinate 690,218 downwards.
TGCCGATCATGCAAGGTATGTCAGGAGGTCAAATCTAGAGGACCACGACATGCTGCGCCTATCCAGGCTGCTGACATTCCTATTCGGCCGTTTCAGAAAATGGCCATAGATATTATTGGCCCTTTTAAGGTCAAGTCGGCCAGAGGACATCAGTTTATCCTTACATGTGTCGATATGTGCACACGTTGGCCAGAGGCTATTCCTCTTAAGAGCATATCTACTACAGATATCGCAGATGCTCTTTGGTTGATATTTTCTCGCTTGGGGTTCCCCAGAGAAATATTGTCAGACCATGGCACTCAACTCATATCTGACACTATGTCACAGGTAATGTCTACCTTACATATTGAACGATCTCTCAGTAGTATCTACCATCCTATGTCTAATGGGTTAGTTGAGCGTCTGAATAGAACGCTCAAGACTTTGCTTGGTAAGATAACTGAAGATCATCCTCAAGATTGGGACAGGGTTTTACCCGCGGCTCTCTTTGCCTATAGAGAAGTCCCTAATGAACACACAGGATTTTCTCCCTTCGAACTTGTCTTTGGCGCGCGTCCACGCGGCCCTATGTCTTTATTACACGATCTCATCACTGCCGATGATATTAGCGATGAAACTCAATCCTCATATGAGTATGTCATTGCTCTTAGACAAAAGATCATTGAGGCATGTAAGCTAGCAACTGCTTCATCAGAAATTGCTAAAGAGAAGGCAAGACAGTTTGCTAACAAGAATAGATGTCTACGACAACTTTGTCCAGGTGACAAAGCATTCGTCCTACTCCCCAGTAGGGAAAATAGACTTCTTATTGCATGGAAAGGTCCGTATGCAATAGTCTCTCGGATTTCCGATGTTGACTATGTGGTCGATATTGATGGAAAGCATAAAACTTTCCACATAAACATGCTTTCGGAATTTCACGAACGTCCGGACTATTTGCTGCCTATTTTCCAGGCAACGGATGATGCTCCTGCACCTCACGGTCATTATTCATCCCTGTCTGTCATACAGGATGAGGAATCTACCTTCTCTGATGTTAATCTTCCCCTTCCAGTGGTTCCATTACATTCTACGGAATCTTGGAAAAAAAACGTTTCTGTTTCTCCTAATCTTTCTGGTGACGAACATCGACAAGTCTCGTCGATGTTACAAACATTTCAGGATGTTCTCACTGACATTCCTGGACACACAGATGTCATAGAACATGACATAATTCTTACCGACAATAATCCAATTAGGGTTAGGCCTTATCCTATTCCTATACACTTTCAGTCGCAGGTGGAAAAGGAATTGGATGAAATGATTCAATTAAATGTAATTGAACCATCGACTTCACCATATTCTTCTTCCATGGTTATTGTCCGGAAGAGGGATAAGAACATACGAATTTGTGTTGATTATCGCAAATTGAATCAGGTCACAAAGTTCGATGCTGAACCGATGCCTTTGTTAGAAGATCTACTGATTAGACTTTCTAATTCTAGATTCTTCACTAAACTTGACTTGTCTAAAGGTTATTGGCAAGTGCCTTTAGCAGAGCATGCCAAACCTCTTACTGCTTTTTCTACACCTAGGGGTCTATTTCAATGGAATGTTATGCCTTTTGGTCTCATGAACGCCCCTGCCACTTTCGTTCGCATGATGCGTCGAATTCTGTCACATCGTTCGGATGTCATCGCATACTTAGATGACATCTGTCTCTTCAGTGATACCTGGGAAGATCACTATTTAGGGTTATATGACTTACTGTCCACTCTACGTGAGAATAATTTGACAGCGAAACCTTCTAAAGCTTTTGTTGGTTTTGGTGAAATCTCTTTCCTGGGTCATCGTGTTGGTCATGGTCTCTTGAAGACAGAAGACCACAATACTTCCAAAATACTGAACATCTCTGTTCCTAAAACGAAGAAACAAGTTAGGAGTCTCTTAGGTTTAATTCAATTTTATGGGAGATTTATTCCAAATTTATCTTCGATCATGGCACCTCTCTCAACATTGTTGAAGAAAGGTTCGCCTAATCTGGTCCGTTGGTCTGAAGAATGCCAATCTTCACTAGACCAAATCAAGAATATATTTTCTTCTCCTCCCATCTTAAGATTACCTACTCTTGATAGGACTTTTGTTCTTCGGAGTGATGCTTCATCCACTGGGATTGGAGCAGCACTGATGCAAGAATATGCAAATACTCTGCATCCTGTTATGTACATTTCTAGAAAACTAAATGCGGCAGAGAGGAACTACTCGGTTTTAGACCGTGAGTTGTTAGCGATGGTTTGGTCAATTCTAAAGCTACAAAGATTCCTCCTGGGCGCACATTTCATTCTAGAGACTGATCAGAAAGCTCTTACAGCTATTCAGACTAAGAATTTGAAGAGTTCGAGATCCACTCGATATGCTATAGCTCTTCAACCTTTTCACTTCACGGTACGAGCTATCCGTGGTGCGGATAATGTGATGGCTGACATTTTGTCTAGATGCCCACATGACTCCAACTAATACTTCTGTCCTATATTTCCATATATTACAGAGTCATAACACACCTATATTTCTACAATAGATTAGCACATCTGTACTTACTTTATATGTACACACTATCGTGCTTTGTTGTCATCTTCTTCTGTTCGTTTTTTAAGATGATAGAGGAGGACTGAGTAGTTAATATAAGGGCCGTTAGTTTACTAAACAGCCACAATTATTAATAATGTATTGTACCTTATGAAGCATATTAGTTATTAATTAGCATTATATTGCTTGTACTTTCTCAGAATGTCATTGTTGAGCTGAGGACTTACCTTACTAGTATCAAGCATGACGAGTTCTAGATTGTGTACTTACCCTCGGAATACCAGAGCATATGTCCTGGATCGTCATGTAGTTTAACTTTACTATGTACTTATGTCATTACATGTCAAAGATTGTACTATTTAAATTTTCCTATCAGATTTGTACATCCATTTTTAAAGACAATATTAGAGTATGCTGTTTAATGATGATTATGGTAACTTGCATACGTATATTGTGTTTACATGCTAACGTGATGTGTGTTGGTGACACCTCCCCGATGTGAATATTTTTTGAGACATATTTATTTTTTCTGTTGAGGTATATCCTCACCAGACACTCTATATTTAGCCTCATGTTAGGCAATTTAATTAATTATCAGCGCATAATTCGTGCGTTTTGAGCCGCTTATCGCATGCTCTTTGATATTTAAAAAAAAAAAAAAAATATGTTCCACATTTTTTTTTATCGGGAGGAGGTGGTGATATGTTGCGTGATAAATTCTCGCAACATCGTTTTATTACAATATCTATTTTATAACGCAAGGGCAACAACTGCTTGAAATTTATAGTCACTTTTCTCGGTACGCATTTGTCTTCTCGCGTTGGTATCGAATGCAGTTAAGTTTGAGCTGTGGTCATTTTGCGCTGGACTGCGCATGACTGGTCTTGTTTTTTGGTCGATCGGTTTCCGCCCACCACTAGTGGAGTGAGCGATTTGAATGGCGAAAGAGATGCCTCGTTGAAGAGGGGATCTCCGCTATTTTTTGTTCTGTCAGGGATGTGTAGTCCTCTTAATGGATATTTCGTTTATTCGAGATAATACCTCTAGTGTTTCCCACATGTCGGGAGGCGTGATATTTCTGTGTATTTCCTGAAGGCAAGGTAAATTGACTTTTCATTAACTCTATCGATTTTGGGTCGTGAGCGATTTCGATTCATAGCCTGTCTTCGAAAGTCGTCGTCACGAGATGTTTTCCCAGCTCACATGTCACTGTATTGTACTGCATCGGTTGATGCATGTCCCAAGGACCATTACTTGCTACTTTGTTAAATGAACTAGGTTTGGAAAACCTTTATTATCTAGAGGATATTTTTGAGGACATTATTTATACTTCGGCAGACGTGTCTGTCTTGCTGAAGTCAGACTAAGGAGAGTGAACTGATCTCATACATCTGGTTATCTCCTGGCTGTTATAGAAAAGGATGGAGTTTTTCACCTGACTACATTTACAGCACTATGAAATATAACATGCATCTGACTCATCATTGTAATGCTGTCTACCGTCTATTGCTGTATTGAATGTTGCTGTGATAATGACTGTTTGATGTGCCTACATATTCGCGTAACCATTTTGTCACTGTGGCGTCCACAATAAATAATGAAGAAAAACGTCAACGGCTGTTACAAGAATCATTGACTTTATACGTCGTGAGTTTACTGACGTCCTATGTGGATTGCCCTGTTATTTTTGTATGAACATTGTTTGACTGAACACATCTGCACACTACACAAAACCAGACATGCGGATACCATCCATCATCATATGGCATCACGCATCAGCCACATTTCAATCTCGCTTACCTAATTGCTGATTTACAACGTCTGGAACAGGACTCCTTGGTACACACAACAGATCTAGTGTTGGGTTTTTCTTTTTTGGCAAAACAAGCCCCAGTTCCTCATATTTACTGATTAATCCTCTTATTTGGGGAACGACTGCTTTGTTACTGTTTATTGAATCTGTTCATGTCACAGCAATTAGTCCAGTTAGGAAAACACTTTCGAGATCTAATGTTCACAGTGTACAGTAGCTTGAAATATTCGATAGTTAAATAGAATGTCAGGTAGATAAATGTTTTCTGGATAAATCCTCTTCACAACACATTGGTCGGTAATCGGGTAATGTTAAATTTGATAACTTCGCCACAGTAGGCTGAATGTAAATGAAAATATAGGAAAAGAAAGCTGGATAGCTATATGTCCAGTTAAATTCAATTCTTATAGTCTTTTATTGGTACTCTCTTCCTGGGTGAAACAAGAGGGCCAAACAGGTCAACCTCGAAGACCCGGTTTTTGTATATAAGAATGTTTTTGGTACTGCTGGACTTAGACCCGTTCTCTCCGATTCAGGTTTAGGCCGCTGGTAAGTTTTGGGTTGTGACCCGTACTAGATTTATAGGAAGAAAATACAAACATTTAATTACAATATAATATTCTATCCCAACCCCGGTAACGGTATAATTTATTATTATCCACTCGGTTATTAACTTTAATTAGAAACCACAAGGGTATATCTTATTTTATCGTTCTCATTAACCGTGAAATAAATTCTAGTCATTTACAAAAATACACATATAATGGATTACAGATAGATATATATTTTGTCAGTACTACATTGCCTAGTGCATTTACTAGTCAATTAAATTATCTAACACGTAATTAGTAATTAAATTAAAAATTTGCTATATGTTATTTTAATTCGCTAATCAATTAACACCAAAAATCCTAGGGAAAGATAAATGACGAACTTAACAATTAAATCCCTCAAAATGCTAGAATAAATATTTACCGCAACACAGAAATCAAAAACTATCTCCAACGAAAACTAAGAAACTCCACTAATACAAATGGTCTAGAAATCGAAGCTAGATGTTCTGAAATATTCTACGGCTACTAGATAAACTGAGTTTAAAAGATGAGGTATATATATGATTTAGGTAGAAATTCGCTAGCGATTGCCAGATTTTACGCCTAAACCCGTATTCTGGGCAAATCTGCGGTTCGATTCTGAATCAAAGTTAAATTTTACACTTATGCCGACCGTAGACGTCTCCAACGAACAACTAGTCTTTTGATCTCGTCTCGTCTGTAGCTAATTACGTTCACGAAAGAACGATGCTGTCGGTAACTTGGATATCCGCCCCTTATTCTACAATAGCTTAATTCCCCCAGAGAAAGTGCACTTATCAAAAGGTACGACTTTTGAATTATCGCTCTTGATTCTACATATATACGACCCGTCCCCTCTCTCTACACTTGTCATAGTCTGGCCTGTCACTATTACAACGGTTGCCCAATCACTGGCGTTATTATTCAGTTAATGGCTCTTACTCGTTAGCTGTTTACCTGTCTCCTCGTGGACTAGTTAATCGGTCTGTTTATAAACATTCCTAGTGTCTGTAAGACAATAAAGAAAGAAAAAAATAGGCGTGGCTACAATATGATTTTGACAGATATAGAAGTACGAGGGTTCTGCGTTAACAAATCGTGCATACTAATAAGAAAGCAACGTTAAAGCCAGGTGGGAGCAAAACGTGTTGATACATGTAATCTATTTATATAACTCTGTCACACCATTGTCATTGAGAGTATCTTCTCCATATCTTCCGATAACTCCACCCCATCTAGCATGGTCATTTCCAACTCTGGCATTGAAATCTCCGAGCATGATAATTTCATCTAGGCAGTCATCCACTGTCCTTTGAAGCAGCTCGAAGAATCCCTCCTTGACCTCTGCTCTCTCATCCTCATTTGGTCCATACACTATGACCAGGTTGACTATGGTTTCTCCTTCTTTTAGTTTTACTACCATAATGCACTCCGAGACAAAGTTCTATCCCTTGATACTATCTTTTTGGTTTTTGGCCACAATGCAACCCACGCCCCATTTAGCTCTTTCAGATGTGGGTACACCACTGTAGAGCAGCGTGTTGCCTTCGAGATCCATGACTCCTTGACCTTTTTTATTTGTTTCTGTTATAGCCAGGATTTCTAGTTTTGCTTTCGTCATCTCTTCCTCCAGCTCCTCTTCTTTCCCGTTTATACTTCTTGTGTTCCAAGTTCCATAAGTCGTAGTCCGTAGTTCGCTCCAGTTCGTCGCCTTTAGAATCAGTCCAGTTTTCTCTCTTATAGCTTTCATAATCAAAAGTTTAAAGCAAACAGGTGATTGGCCTGTTGTGCCTTTGCATAGTGGAGGGGCGGCCTCCATGGGGGCGGCCTTCATGGAGGCCGCCCTCCTCCTTTTTCAGCCGGGCTTGGGACCGGCCTAGGCGGAGTTTATATAAGGACTCGCGTGCGTTTACCAATAATTTTATACACGTACATACACAAAGTGAGTCACTTCAAAAATTTTACATTATGTAAAATTAAATTCTTCAAATAAATCTTCAATTACATGTACATTCTCAAGGTGCATAAACGTATAAAACATACACATACATATTTTGAGACATACTCTTGCCTTCGAACATTTATGTAGATATGATGAAATGAAAAACTTCCAGATCAAGATAACATGTGCAAATTAAAACAAAGGTGGTGTATTTACACACAGCATATTACATAGTAAAAAAAAACCCAGCACATACAACCACCCTCTCAGAAAAAAAAACCCCATAGGTAGACGTGCGGCTGTCAGAACATAGACGCCTAGAGATAGGATTGGCGGACTTGGGTGAGAGCACATTATTGAAAGCCCCGGGTAGGAGAGTTGTCAGTTCGTGTTTCGTCCTGCTTTGTGGCAGGTTCTATTTAAAGCCTTTCGAGAGGTTAGCTCGCACTTGTACGAAGAGAAAGATAGAAATAAAGGGGGGAAGTTTTATAGCGTTTAGTTAACTAATTTAAGTTGGAGGAAGCAGAGAAATGTGTCTCTGTTGTACGATAGACGCAGGTGCTATTTGCCCTGCCTTTTGGAGAAAGACATTTAAAAGTATCTGTGAGTTAAAATGGCGGTATTTGAACACTGCTAAATTTCTATAAGTTCAAATCAAATATCTGTACTGTGACAATAACGTGAGCAGTTTCGTTTGTGTGTCTGGTGTTGTTCTTGGGATCGTGTTAGTACAATAGCTCTGTAAATGTCTACGAGTTGTTTCGTGTGTGAGGTAATGATATCTTGCAAAGCTTTTCTTCATGGGTGTGACTGTATTGCACATGTAATAAATATGATCCTCCGATTCTTGTATGCGTGTTTTGCACAGCTGACATTGTGATGTTTGCTTGGATCTGTGAGCTTCCCCTTCTGGTGTGGGTGTCATGTTGTATATAAGTCTAAAGGTCACTTCTCTTGCTTTGGCAGTGACGTGAGGGTTGTGTAGGTTGGTGAAAGTGTCAGTATAATTTATCTTGAAGTATTTCTGTCCTCTCTTAGTTCTGAGGTGTGATGGGGGTGCTTGTAGTTTGACTAAGTGTTTGTAGATTACATTCGTTTTTTTGGTGAATTGAGTTTTCATGCCCGTGAATGGCTTTAATGCATGATTTATAAATAGATGGTAGTAGGCCGAAATGGTGCTGCATTGAGTTGTTTAGTGGTCTCAGTTTGGTAAGCCTGAACCCCATGTAATAGTGTGCTAGCGTGTATTGTTCTGGATGTTTGATGATGCTCCCTACGTGTTTAATTCTAAGTGCTTGGATCTTTGTCTTTATGTCCTGGAGTGCAATCTCTACTTGTTTCTTTTCTTGTATGAGTGTCTTGTGTTTTATGCTATGAATTGTGTGACTGAAAATAAATCTTCTGATATGTTTGTTTATGTCTGTAATGGTCTGCTTTGGGTAGTCAAACACTGTGGATACATAAATTAATTTAGGGATGAGAAAAGTGTTTACAATCAAGCTTCTTTGAAAAATTGTTGTGGTTTTGGGTTTGTATCTATGTAGTTTGTCTGTCATTTGTGATGTTAGGTTCTGCCATGTGTCTTTGTGCGTGCGGTTTGGGTGTGAAGGAAAAGTGATGCCAAATATTTTGATGTTGTTTGTTAGTATAAGTCCCAATGGAAAGTCTGTTTTGTTTTTCCATTTGCCTATGCCCATTATTGTTGATTTCTGTATGTTTACTTTAGCTCCACTACTTTTGCTAAAGTCATCGAAGGTGTTTAGGATGTTTGCAATAGACGTATCGTTGGGCGGGAAGAAGGCGGTGTCGTCTGCATAAGCAAGTAACTTCTGCTCGCCTTTCCCTGGTATAAATATTCCTTTAATAGAGCTGTCTTTTCTAATTGTTTCTAACATGGGTTCTAGTGCTAGAACATAGAGTAAAGGGGAGAGTGGGCACCCCTGCCTAACAGATCGTGTTAGCCTGAAAGTCTTGGTAAAAGTATGATTCACCAAAACCTTGCTTTCGGGCTTCTTGTAATGGATTTCGATCCATTCCCTTAAGTTCCTACCCATGTTGCAGTGTAGTAATATTTTGTGGAGGTATGTGTGTGATATTCGATCGCAAGCTTTCTCTTGATCGAGGAATAGGATTGACGACTGACAATCTTTCTGATGCGTGTAGGTGATTATGTCTCTGATGAAGTGTGTTTCTTTGTTGGACACTACACTGCTGGTCTTCGTGTATGACGGTGGCCATAAATGGTTTTAGTTTGTTAGCGTTTTTGTTAAAATTTTGTAGTCTACTTTTAAGAGAGATATAGGTCTGTAGTTTTTAAGGAGATGTTTTGTCCGAGCTGTCTTTAGGTATTAGAGTGATGTATGACATGTTCAAGCTTCGTGGGAGTTCTTAGTTCTCGAAAGTTTCTGTGTAAACTTTTAATAGCATGGGCCCTAAAATAGGAAACAAATTTTGATAAAATTCTGCGGTGAGTCCGTCTGGCCCTGGTGACTTGTCCTTTTGCATAGTGTTTACTGCAAGAGTTATGTCTGTAAGTGTCAGCTCGGCGTATAGTTTTTGTTTGTCTGCGTCTGGTAATTTCTTTGTAAAGTGCATGTAAACTTCTTGCGTGTGTGACTCGACGTTTTCTTCTGTGTACAGGTTTCTATAGTAGTCTTCAAAAGCCTGTACTATGTTGTGTGTTTCTGTCTGCGTGGTTCCGTCTAGATTTACTATTTGTCCTATCTGTTTGCGGCGTTGTATATTTTGCTCTATTGCCATGTATTGTTTACTGGGGGTCTCTTGTGCGATGGTGTTGAGTTTTGTTCTTAATATGGTTCCCTGAAACCTGAGGTGTTTGTGTTGCTCTAGTTCGCTCTCTAGTGTAGTAATGGAAGGGGAGTTTTTGTCTGTATGCTTCGTTAGTTGGATAGCTTTCTCTATTAATGTCTCTTGTTGTGTTCGGTTTTTGTGAATGATAGAAGACATCCGTTGTGTTCGTACGCGTATGGTGTTTTTAAGTGTTTCCCAGTGTTGTTGTACATTTTCTACTGTTGTGTCGCCTGTGTACGTGAGAACTAGTTTGGTCATGTTCTCTACGTATGTTTTGTCCTGGAGCAAAGTGTTGTTGAATTTCCAGTGGGGGGAAAGCTTCGAATATGTGCTTGTGTAACCGCCTGTGGGGTTTATTATGTTTGGTGATGACTGGTCCCAAGGCACCATATAGAGTTATCATGTGCCAGTGGGGAATTATTTTGTATGTACTACTTTTATTTTATTTCTTGACAGAGAGTAGGTTTGGTTTACTAGCCTAACTGCTAGAGATTTATATTCCTCTCCTTTATTTGGGGTTACCAGGTTCGATTTCTTCTTCTCTTTTGATGTAAGTGTAACAAATTAATAGGGATAGATCAGTTTCTTGACATAACATTCAATCTTTTAAATCAGATCCTCAACAGCGTTCATCTTGAAGAGAAACAACTTTGAATAATCTTCACTTGACAACTGATTTTAGCCAATTGTAACAAAGTCTTAGATAATGGCATATTTACAGCAAGGTACAATTTCATGTAATTCATCCAATATTATTTCATTGGTGCCAAATTCCTTTTGCACCCTTTTCTTAATATTCATTTCGTTTATGACTGGGCTCCTTGTTGCTACTGTGTTCCTACGTTGGGTATTTAGCTTCTGTCTTGACAATATTTCCCAACTCTTCAGTTTAGTCCCTTATTCAAAGCTTTCTTTTGAATCTTCTTTGTATTCCATAAGTTTAATGTTTTTCAATTTAAAGGGGCATTCTTTCTCAGCAAAGTTTTAGTACATAGGATACGGTATCGCTTTGATTTGAATCCTCGAACATAGCTCTGCTGCAGTTATGGCTGTGAGTTCTATCAAAGATGCATTTATTTGTATTCAATACTTACAAATGTTTTGAAATCACAAACAAACCACACAACATCCTGGAATACACTTTTGCTAGATAAGAGTGAAGTTGATCTCCTCAAATAAGAAATACACTGAGCCGGACCAGACACGTCCTTTCTGCATCGCTCTAATATTCTGACTACTCAAATGGCGTCGCGTTCTGATTCTTGCCGGGGAAAAACTGAGCTCTATGATTGGTTAGGGGAATCACATGACTACTTATGGCATAACCGAAGCGACTCTAGCCTAAATAAAATTTATGTCATTTAGTTACTTTTATCCTCTGTTTATCATAAGATATTAATTTATATGTTAATCTGTGCTTCCTCCGTCTTTGGTGGGATATAGCCTGTTTCCGAAGAAATCACGGTATACACGGTTACACTTGTTTGTGTCGTGTTAATTGTTGTGAGTACTGCTTTGTGATCTGTGAATTTGAGAGCTTCAGGCAAGTGTTTAGCTAGTCTTATATGGTGTGTTGACGGCACGTAGATTCTGTCTAATCTTGATTTCTTGTTGCGTGTTGTGTTTGTGTGCGTGGTTTCTGTACCATGAGGATGTGTGTCTATAAGCCTCTAGTAGGCCGTGCGCTTCTAGTATAGTTTGTAGAATGTCTAGCTGATGTGTGTCATCTCTGTTAGCTCTCCGTATCGTGTTCTAATGACTCCGCCTATCACATCCATATCAGCCAAAACACAGTTAAAATCTCCTCCTAATATAATATTGTGTCCCATGTAAGTGTTCGTGGGCAAACTTCCTAAGTTTTCATAAAACTGTGGTTGGTCCCTGTAGATTGGCGGAGCATGTATGTTAATTATCGTGTATGTGTGCGTAGATTAGTCTATTTGAACATTGGAGGACGGGTGAGAGGTTGACATCATTAAAGTCAGTCAGACTATAGTGGAGAAGTAGCCTCACTACTCTCCGGAAGTCATATATGTCCCCATAATTTCATTAGCGACTCTATTCTCTTTATATCTCATGACATCAGTCATAGTCTGTCTACACTCAGACATTCTCTATTTATCCATAACTCACGATACCCGCGATACTACGAGGGACGTGTTGCTGCGCCAGACTTGACCAGTGATGAGAGTGAACCAGTCCATAACCTGCAAAGAACAAGTATCGGCTGGAGCAGAAACCAACCAACATATTACTCGCAGCTAAGTTACCCATTCAAAGCTGCCAAGTGAACTCTTTCATAAAGAAGTGTTCAAATCAAACCATCACCTGTGAGGAAATTTTAAAGACTCTATCTAAATTCACCCTACCTCTTATTTATTATACACCTGTTAGCGATAATTGATGATTAAATTTGTTATCTGTAAAAATCCCGTGATGACTACCACTATTTTAATTGGCCAGAGGTGGCCAAACTACGGCCCGCGGGCCAGATCCGGCCCGCCAACCAGTTTTGACCGGCCCGCCAACCTGTTTTGGCCGGCCTCTTATTGTTGATTGAAAATTACTGTATACTCCGACCACTGTGCTAAAAAAAAATATTACAAAATAGCACGCACAGGCACCAGAAACAAAACCAAAAAGACCCAAAATGTACGATTAACATCTCCCCACCTCCCACAACACCACCAACTCTCTCTCTCTCTCTCTCTCTCTCTCTCTCTCTCTCTCTCTCTCTCTCTCTCTCTCTATCATACCAATTGAGCTCTACTAGATAGTGCCGACAAAACGGAAATGATAACGTCAAATCTCTGATCGTGCACGTGGACAGGCGAAGACAGTGTCGGTACCTACTTTGATAATGAGAAACTGAAAGCAATGACAGATCTTTTCTGCGGTCGGAAGTCTCTGAGATCCAATGATGTTGCTTTGTCTTTAGCATCGGTATGGGAAAGTGATCGTGGGAGTGGGGGTGGATGGTAGGTACATTTCTATAGGAAGGAGTTGAGGTGCACAGTTGGTCTTGTGAAGTGTGTTAAGTATAAATCAGCCAGTGACACTTCTGGGCTTGTAGCTGTTGTGCACGTTTTCATGTATAAGAGTTTGCATTTGTAAAAATGTTTTCTAAGTATAGAAAAGTGGACAGTGAAAATCGCGCATTTAAACCAGAATGGGAGTTCGATTATTTGTTCATTCTCAATAAGGATAATAAACCTCAGTGCTTAGTTTGCGCCCAAGTGTTAGCCGTAGTGAAGGAATATAACTTGAAACGTCACTACATCACAAATCATCAGAAAAACAACGACGAGCATAGCAGCGAGTCGAGAAAGCTTGTGATTGAACAACTCAAGAAAAAACTGAATCAGCAAAAGAGTATATTTAGTCATGTAAATAAGATTCAGGAATCATCGCTCATGGCGTCCTATGTGATTAGTTATGAGCTTGCAAAAGCAAAAAAGCCGTTTACTGATGGAGAGTTTTGTGAAAAAGTGTGCAGTTCAAATGGCAGAAGCGTTCAATGAAGAAAAAGTAGTAAAAGAATTTCAAAATGTACCTCTTTCAAAACAAACCGTAGCTAGGAGAACAGAAGATATTAGTTTGCATTTGTCCCAGAACTTGAAATCTTTAATTGAAAATTGTCCATACTTTTCACTGGCGATTGATGAAAGTACAGACATCACAGACACTAGCCAGCTTCTTATTTTTGTTAAAGTGATCCAGGAAGACTTTACTGTTTCTGAAGAATTACTGAAAGTTTGCTCTTTGCATGGTACAAGTAAAGGGGATGACATATTTTCTGCAGTTCAAAATGCCATGGAAGAATATGGTGGGTTTGAAAAATTGTCTGCTGTGTGTACCGATGGTTGCAAGGCTATGGTTGGGAAAAATACTGGTTTTGTTGGACTTTTGAAGCAAAATAAAATTGACGTGCCTACATTACATTGCATAGTTCACCAAGAGGCCCTTTGTGCAAAATCCATAAACCTAAATGACACTATGGCTACTGTAGTGAAAATAACGAATTTGATCAGAGGAGGACACAGCTCTCTAACTCACAGGAAGTTCCTTGCATTTTTAGAAGAAGTGGATTCTGTTTACGGTGATCTCCTGCTTCATGCTGAGGTGAGATGGCTTAGTCGAGGAAAATGTTTAATAAGATTTTGTGAACTGAAGGATGAAATATTTGACTTCCTGCGAGACAACTTACCATGTTCAATTGATCTTCAAAATAAACTCAAAGATATTCATTTCATTCAGCACTTGGCATTTCTCACAGATATAACACAACATTTGAATGTACTGAATTTGCAGTTACAAGGAAAAAGGCAAACAATTTTTCAAATGATGGGCTATGTTGATGGCTTCAAAAAGAAACTGAGCCTATTTAGTCTGTCTTTGCAAAAGAATGACCTGTTTCATTTTCCTTGTTGTAAACAGCTGTCTGAGAAAGAGAGTGTTAACTTCAGGAGGTACACAGATGACATTGAACAGCTGATTTCTGAGTTTGATCGTCGATTTCAAGATTTTGAGATGTTTTGTCTACAAATGGAACTTTTTAACAACCCATTCAAGTGCACAGTGGAGTCTCAGCCAGCAGAACTACAATTACAGTTATGTGAACTCCAATGTGACCCATTCATCAACACAACAGAAGCAACTGGAGCTGATTTGTGGAAATTACTACCAAAGGAACGTTACCCACTTCTGAGAAAATGGGCCCTAAAAGTGTGCTCTATATTTGGTAGCACATATCTTTGTGAGACAACATTTTCTGCCATGAAGCTTATCAAATCCAAGACCAGAAACAGATTAACTGACTCTGTATTATCCCATGTTCTCAGAATTGCTACGTCACAAATGGAAGTAGACTTCAAATCACTGGTGAAAAGTTTTGATAAGCCACACTCTTCACAATGAAATAACACACAAATGTATGTTTGAAATAAATAATTACATGTCATATTACAAATTACAAAACAAATTAAAACAACAGATTCATTATATTTTTTTTTTAACAGTAATTTCAGTCCGAAGACTGGTATACATGTCTTGGCAGATGTGCAGTACAGTAGTTTGCCGTTGCTTTCTGTACGTGGTTCATTATATATGTAAAACTAAATCTCAGAACGTTATTTTTTAAGGATTTTATAGGTCTGGCCCTCTGGTGTTAAGAAAAACCTTGAGATACGCAAGCTGACCTATATTTAATATTCCATTCATGTCATTTTATACACTAAGTTACCATAAACGAAAGACAGATGGAATTAGGATAGAGAGAAGGGAGGGCTGAAAGCAGGAACGCATGCAACACTAAACACGCGTCTCGCGATATACAATTAATGCCACCCTCCCCAAGCGAAAGGCCAGAAGCAATACTTTTTTTCAGATAGACAGTGATAAAAAACACTACCCATACGAGAGTTAGGTTTAAAAAAACTTACAAAACGCTTATTAGGAAACATGAGATTCTACTGTTTTATGTCTGAAATCCTGACATTAGTATGACAGTACAGCAGACACCCTAAAGTTTGGAAGTGAGGAGGTGGCAACAGCACGACTATCCTAGAAGAAAATGCATATTTTGAACGCAGCCCCTTAGCCCCATTAAATTTATATATTTGGGTTCCTTAGGACTTGCTGACAAAGAATATGTTAAACGTTACGCAAACAGTCTAGGAATTAACAAATTATAGCCAAAAGAAATAGTGAGGGTGTCAGACAACCCCAAAATCAGAATCGCTCAGTGGCAGATTTTGACACCACCATTGTACGGGAAATAGGCCAACATGTTACCTCCTATTTGATTGGCGGAAAGTAAATGTAAGGCTAAACACGATTAGTCGGACTATAAATACTACTTCTTTGTTGTTAGGGGAAACAGTAGTAGAGGTACTTTTTTGAAAAGCTGTGTAAACATGGCTCGATTGGTTAGACCCGCCAATATAGGCAATTAGAAGCGTCAGTTTAGCACAACATTTTCAAATAAACTTACTAAAGAACCAGTGCGTTGAGCGCCAGTGCATATTTTTCTAAATAAAAGCCTGGGACATCGGCAGATCGAAATTGTGCTATATTCATTGCCAGTCAACGTAACTGTGTATTATTCCATGAATTGTGGTAAGCTTGATATATTCAATATCTTTTTAATGAAAATTGAATGTAAATTGATAATTTATGTCTGTATATGTGTGTGGTTCAGTAGCGAACATGAGGCAAAGCCTATATAGTGCTCCAACCTGAACAGAAGGAGTCGGAGAAAAGTAAAACTGCATGGAATTGCCAAACAGTACACTGACACCTATCTTATTGACTAGAAAGAACTAATGCTGGAATTGCAGAGGCGTAGTGACCATTAGGGAGGAGTATACTGGTGTAAATTATTTCAGATGAAGCTGACAGTTGGCCTACCGCTCTGAACTCAGTGTTTGTCATGTATTGTGTTCAGTCTAGAAATAGATTATAAATTAGTTATGAAGTAGGAGGTACAACCTTCTTGTTTCAGGGACTGTGGTCCTAAAGTTATTGAGCAGCACCAGGTCTGAGCTTTGCTGAATCTGGAGGCTGACAGCATACTCCTGGGTCCAGATAGCGACCAGTGCGGTGTCTCCAGAACACAGGGGAGCAATCGAGCAGAGGAGTCTTTTCCTGCCGCCATCACGAAAGTTAAGTCTCTGTGGCCAGTGGAGCTCAACATTATGTGTCCCCTCAAAAAATTGACATTTTAGTAAAAAAGAGGGACAATACCTTGTTTAAATTGACAGGAACTTGAACTTTTTCCCCATACTATTTCCCAGATAAACAAACACTTGAAGTCATGATGACAAATAACAACATAGCTTGAAAAACAAAACCAGTATTACCTCATAGTACTACTACACAACTGACACACATAGGATAATATTAATAAAATATGTCACTACAAGATTCATATTTATAAATTATGTATATATAGATTGTGATTACAATTGATTGTGATTCCTGGTTCACTTTGTAGTTGAATCAGGATATATATATAGTAGTGAAAGTAATTAATACATAAATATTTGAAACTTTACCAGTGACTCATTTAAGATAGTCTTATAGAGTGTTAAATGTGTGTGAGTGTCACAGTGTTGTCAAGTGTGGTGGAATAAATTAAATTGTTTATCTGTCTGTTGTTGTTGTGACTTACACTTCATCATTTACATAACCCTAGACATTTAACGTAGTCATCACAATATTCCAGAATAATTCTGACTGAGTTATAAATGTGGTAGCAAGTAAGGTTATCTGTAAAACACTACCCTTATTAGATACAGATACCTTCACAGCTGATCTCAGTCAGTACACTAAGTCCTATATAAATATTTATATCATCCCACTTTACCACAACGTGTCACCATTTAAATGTTAGGGAGCCGCGGTAGCATAGTGGTTAGTGCACTGGCTTCCTAGCGCAGGGGTCTATGGTTCGATCCCCAGATGAGGCGGGAATTTTTTAGGCCACAAACGGCTCCTGGGTCCACCCAGCCCCAAATTGGTACCAGAGCAACTCTGGGAAGGTTAAGGCGGCCGGCGTGATGCCGACCACATCACCCCTCGTGTGCCGACGGTCAAGATAATATGGGCCTAACACCATATTCCCAATATGCATCAATGGGCGTGTAACGGGTTCCTTTACCTTTTTTTTATTATTTAAATGTTAGGGGAGGTAACTTATTCGTTTGTTTCTTTAATTTT
This sequence comes from Oreohelix idahoensis, assembly GCA_024509875.1. NCBI lineage: Eukaryota > Metazoa > Mollusca > Gastropoda > Stylommatophora > Oreohelicidae > Oreohelix > Oreohelix idahoensis. Next base: position 672,793 of record JAMPIV010019240.1, on the reverse strand, counting down.
TAATTCAAGGGAAACAATTTAACCATTACACAAATGCTAAAAAACTAAAAGATTCTCGTTCAGTTTTAATTGCACCCTGCTAAAAGCAAAAATATATAAAACAAAGAATACTGTGTTATGCTCACTTTAAGAAAAAACTGTTACATTCTATTTGTGAATGTTGTTATTTGCTGTTATTAATAAATATTAAAACAATGTTGTACTCGATGCACATGACGATGAAGTGAAAACTTATCTGCTCATCTACTTTTAATGAAATTATCCCGTAATCACTATTACAAAACACCAACGTCCTTCTCAGGACGCCACTACTCGAGAAAAGATCGCTTTATCGTCAAAATGCCCAGACATAAGCCACACGCTAAAAAGAGAAAGGTCTACACCAGCCCAACAGCGCAGAACAGCAAGGGTAATCACAATATCACAATCAACAATGACAGACAGCCAGAGAGCAAGACTGCCCCAAGTACTCGTGCCGGGACCGGCCTTTCTATAACTCCGGACACGACGGAGTTAGCTGTGACATGCGTCGACCCGACTGAGAGTCTGAGTGGCCCGACCCCTTGCCTAGATAAAGAAGACCCAGAACATAAAGAAATATGGAGAGCGTTACGACAGCTGGAGAAAAGAAAACAAGCGCTTCTATCCAGGCTGCACCCACCACACGTACCAGACTCGTCAGCAGAAACCCGGTCTATGACAGAGAAGCCGCACGATGCCGAGATGACACCTGACCCACCTGCAAGCACTATGAAGGAAGTGATAGAGGCAGATCCTCAACACAGACAGGTACAAGAGGAAGATGTCGCAGAGACCATTTTAGATGCACTTCGAAGACTTGAAGACGGAGACGAGTCCCTTAGGCTCGCTCTTCAAGAAGCAACAGTAGAAGTAGCCCCAGACGTGCTGGACATCGAAACCACTGAGAAGCAAGCTACCATTCCTGATCCCGAGGAAACAACAGCTGACAACTCAAGGGCTCAGACACAAGATATCACACCGAATAACCAAGAACAAGATTCGAACCAAGCCTGTAGAAGGAAACAAAGACCAAACACTAAAAATACAAGCAACTCAGAAACGATACAGGAGAGGATTGTTAAGATCACCCAGACGTCAGGAAGTGAGGCCTCACTCAGGGCCCTACCCGACAACAAAGTGATCAACATCCTCGAGGTGATAACTGGACGGAGAGGTATCGCCAAAGTAGGGAGGCACGAAAAGGGAGTAGTGCTTTCTCTCAACAACACAGACAAAACAACCTCGCTGATGATCGAACTGGAATCTAGTCCAAAAGAAGTCCAGTTGCCCCACCAAATAAAAGTGGTGGTGGAGAAATACATAACAACAAAGAAGGTGGTCATCAGAGGGGTGGATTCCAGTTGTTCCGAAGCCGAGGTCCACAGACGCCTTCAAGCTGAAAACGCAAATCTTAAATCACGCAGGTCGAAAGGCTAAAAACCTGGGCCAAGAAAGATACCAACCTGATGATAGTTACGGTAGAAGGATCGACAAGACCCGAGAGACTGACGCTCGAAACATCAACAAAAAAGGACAGAACCATATATACCTCCGGTCATGCAGTGCTCTAACTGCCAACAGTTTTCACACACCAAGAAAACATGCAGGAGAGACGCTGTCTGCCGATATTGCGCGGGAAACCACCAATATGGCGACTGCCCCAGGGCGAAGGAGGACCACAACTACAAATCAATTAATGCAAACCGTACCTGTGCAAACTGCCATGGAAACCACGGGGCAAGGTGCCGAGGCTGCCCTGTGTGTCAGGAAACAAAGAGCATCTTGAAGGAGGCCGTATCCAAAAAACATCCCCTTCAAGGAGGCAAAACACAGAGTGGCTGCGGATGGTGCAGAAAAACAGCGCATAATAGATAGACGACAGTTACACAAGCTGACCGCTGAAGTGAAAGAAAAATGAAACTACAGGTCGTAAACAGAAGCAAGCAGGCTCCCGAAGAACCAACCGACAGTGGTGAAGACGTAATAGATCTTCAGAGCGTCAAAGATATGATGGAAGAAATGAAAAGAATCCAGCAGCAGATAAAAACAGATGTCAAGAGGCTGACAGAACTGAAGGAAGAAAAACTACACAATCCTCAAGAGAATCGAAACAGAGCGAAGAGCCATTGAGGAAATGACATCAAACACAAGAGAGACCAAAACAAACGAACAATCAGACGAGGAAGTCATCGAAGAAACACTTGAAAAACTAGAAAAAACAATATTACAGATACAGGAAAGCAGGAAGACAAGAGAAACACAAACGAGGAAAGCAAAAACTAACAAAACGACACAAGACAGATAGGAAGGCAGGAAATGAACACCATGAACACACCACGACCGACAAGCAACGAAGAGGAAACCAGACAACCAGCTAGTGGTCCTTTTCAGGACCAGTCCTTTTCAGGACTAACAGACGACTAGCACCGAAGAACCTAACACACAATATACCCCAATTATAACCAACTTTCAGGTTGAACAGGGTATTACAGCAACATAGTAGACGAAAACAACAACAACAACATAATGATAATTGTAGATACAACACATTTGTTATAGTGTAAATTTATCGCTCAGCGCTGAAACGTGTTTTTCATCAATCTCTTGAGCATTACTGTATTACAAAACATCCCAGAATAACGTGTTTACGGCCAGCGCTGTTGTTTATACGCACGGAAAATAATTATACCGAGGAAGAGAAACAGCTGTTACAGATAAACACAACTTCAAAGAAGTTTCTGTTTGGATGTATAACGACTTTTTACGCGATGTTCATAATTAAATGGTATGTCTTCCACATGCAAAGAGATGTTTAATCCGCTAACTACTAACTTCGTTGCTTCCAAGATGTTGTGCTATTCAAACAAGGATAAGTTGAATCTCGACTTTCGTGATCTAGAATGTGGGCTACATTGTAAAACTCGGACACCCTTAGATTAATTATTGTTTTCTACTTACATCTTAGTAAGATCCGTTAGAACTGGTGTAAATAGTCTACCTCGCTGTACAAACTCCATGCTTGAAAGTGATCGTTAGTTTAATAAACCGACTGGACAATTAAATTTGTGACAGTGCGAAGACGATGTGTGAAGAAGAACAAGGATTTGCGTGTGATGTTGTCGTCACACTCTCTCTGGCCTACTTTCACACACGTTCCGCAGTCACAGAAAAACTCTCTTGATGACAGGGGTCCCACTTTTATTAATGAAACCCTATCAGATAGCACATGAATCATACAGAAAACAATGTTGTCCACAAGTTTACTTTTTATAGGTAATTCCCATGCAACACCATTTAACCAAGATATTTAGGTATTCTCTACGTAACACCATATAATAACCCAGCACAGACTGCTGGACTCTCTGAAATAAAATGAAACAAAATAAACTAGCATCGTACTAATGGACAAACATCATCTACGTAATAATACATATATTGAAAATATGCAAGTACATGCACTTAAATGACCATGTGTGTGCGTGTGTGTATGCTGTGTGTGGTGTTACACATGTGTGAAAATATGCTAGTAAATGACCATGTGTGTGTGTGTGTGTATTCATGCAGGTCTGTGTATATGTGTAATCAACAATAAACATATCTCCGTCAACAATACTGCCTTCTTACTCATACTAAATACTAACTACATCATCACGCGAGAGAAAACTTAAATGAAGCACTTCTATCTATGATAAAATATTATATACAATTCACTGGTCTAAATAACATCAATTTATCAGTATCTTAGAGGCCTAGCGGCTCTAAAGAACAAGCAAATATAAATGTATATATATACTCTATTCTTACAACTCTAGACTAAATATAATAGGCATAGGCTGCTCACGGAGCCAGAGAGTACGCTAACCTTTCTCTCACAATAACCACTGATGTAAAATTAACCACACTTACGGCTCACAACAATGCAATATAACTATTACTTAACACTATACAAATTATAATAATAATAATGGTAATAAATATACACTTGTATACAGCGCAATGCGACACTAGAATTCCTCTAATAAAATCACTTAGTACTTAACACGTTTAACACACAGTCTCACTGTTGAAAATAACGATGAGATATACGTGAAATTACACATAAAAACACATAAACCGCCAATAATCTTCTATCAAACTATAGATAGACAAACGTTAAAAAGAATTAACTCTTAAACCTGAAACGTCAAACATTACTAAATCTAAAGTATTATAAAAATGTACTCATATGCAGGCATACCTCTATGTCGTCAGTTCTCTTAGCACAGACGCAACATATGCGTATCAAATCCTTTACCTCACTGGTGTATCGTATCGAGGATGCATACCGCACATGGAAGACGATCTGGCTTCCTTTCAACTCTGACTCGACTCTCGCTGTTCCAGTTTAAATCTACATATCCCCAAGCCTGTTCCACATGATAGCTACGTCAAAATGTCAGGGAAAACTCCACCCATTCCTCTAGGGAGCAAATCAGGAGTCCTATGCTCAGTATGGATGACATGAGATCACATCGTAGTCAAGTGTATCTTCCTAATCGACACAACTCAAGGTCCGCCCACTAATGGGCTGTTACATCCCACGATATTCGTTGTCCTACTCACACTTCTTACGGTTTCGTGCTCAAAAGGTGTTTTCTTCTGGTGTCAGACAGCGCCGAGATGTTTAACAACCGAGCGCTGTCTCCCATGTCTCACACGTCTGTAGTCTTCACGGATGGCAAAAGTGTGTTACGTTTAAATCGCCCATTCCCGTGTGAGAATGCCATCTTGCGCACAAATATTCACCGTAGACCAGATAGAAAATTAATTACGCCGTCTGAAATTACATCTTTCTGGCCACACGGTTACATGTTCCGCCCCTAAATTTTTTGTGGTCCCTACAAACGTACTCTGCTCCATTTTCAGTTCCAAGTTTGTGTCTGATTGCTTGTCGTGGTCTGGGAGAATTGTCCCCTCGTGCAGCGTCGCTACTCGGTTGAGAGTTCAGCGAGTTAGTGCCTGCAGTTGTCGGCCTTGGAGGGGGATGGCTTCCAACTTGTCTCACATTTGTGTTCCGTCGATGTCGGCGTGCTTTCCCCCCAATCTGATTTAGATTGGTGTCCTCTCCGGAGCAACGGCGTGTATTCCCTCCTATCTGTTTAAGATGAGTTTCCTCTTCTGAACGCTGACCGCTTTTCTTGACGCCCTTAGTTGTCACGGCCATCTCTTGGCCTGCACCCTGAAGGCAACCTAGATTTGTCGGTACGTTTAGTGAGGGCGCTCTTTGAGGGACAAACCGATATCAAATGCTCTGGGGACTTACACTGAAAACATCGCTTCGGAAGCGGGCCCTGAGGGCACTTGGCTGCCATGTGGTCTGAAAAGTCTCCACAATTGTAGCATCTTATTTTTCTAGGCTTCCTCTGTGCCATGGGTCGCCTCCTGCCACCCTTACATTCCTGGCCGCCAATGCCGCATACAAAGACCGCTTCAATGCCCTGGACCGATGGTTTGCTGTCAAATTCTACTCGCTCATCTCTCGCCAGGCTACGGAATCCCGTTCTGAAAATTTTAGTCTGATGCACAAATACATCAACACCTCCATCAGCCGGTGTAATAAATCCCCATCCTTTGTCGACATTATACCATTTACAAAATCCTTGTCGCCTTGTTGGTGCATCTGTGTTTTTACTTACCTCTAAGTCACTGCGTTCACTATCAACTGCCTGACTCTCACCTGCAGGAAGGTCTAGTTTTGGTTCCAGTTGATCCAAACCTTGGTTCTGCTCTAGGTTTTCACGCGTTTGGCACTGTTTCCTTCTTCTTCGCGTCTCCTTTTGTGCTGGCGCCATACTCTGTGATAGCTGTGCTAGCTGGGACTTTAGACTAGCTATTTCTGATTTGAGTGCCTCCTCTTCATTGTGAGCTTCCACACTGGCTACCTCCACTGGTGCATCATGCTTTTTGCCTTCCCAGAAAAGGGCATAGTACCTAACTTCCCTAAATGAGACATCAGGATTCTTTAGCACATGTTCCTTCACAATGCCCTGCTCAGATCATTACTAAGCTGATCAATAAAATGATCCCTGAGCATGGATTGGTCTGCGGGAGCCAAGCCTTTCTTGACGCGCGTTGCATTCAACCTCAGAAACAATTCATGCAACATGTGAGAGAATTCCATTACTGATAATCTAGGCCCCTAACTCATGGCAAAGAAATCCCTGGTCATCTCATTGACTAGTCGTTGCTCGCTGTAGCCTTTTTCAACAATTTCGAGCAACTTCTCAGGGCTGGCATCGGCTCCGCCACGTATCCGTAATTCCCTAGAGACCACTGATGTAATATTATTCCACACAATGTCTAACATATCTTCTACAGTTAAGGGCCCTACCTTCCATGCAGCTTTTACCTCCTTCACAAACTCTTGCCAAGTAGGGCCTGGCTTTTCACCAAATCGTCTTACCTCCGACACCATCACGTATATCACCCTCACATGCTCATCGCTCTGGTTCTTTCCTGGTGTGAGTATTTCTTCACGGGAGACACCTCCAGCTGTCGAAGCGCTCCCAGGCTCTGACTGGCATGTTGCGTCTGCGCATTGAGTTGACATCACCGCTCTAGACCTAACCTAGCAAAATACAGTGCAAAAACAGATGGAAAGAAAACACTTATTATAATATTACAATAAATAATAGCAAGTGTCTCTTTTTTTTTTGCTTGCTCTTGTCTTCTCTTCGCTGTTGTGGCCTGTAGCAGTTTCATGTGCTGCTTGGTGATACGACTGAGTCTCTGGCTGAATGTCAATCGTGGTAGGTCGGCCACTGGTTTGGCATAATAACACTGGCGTAGCAATAGTGTTCCTGTTTGTTGTGATGGAGTATCATTAGCGAGGATACTATTGCAGGAAAATTAATATAACTGCAAACGGCTGGTCCCTGGCTTGATAAGATAGGATGTACGGTGGTATGATTCTTCTCTGGGCCTGCGTTGGTGCAAATCTTCAATGGGCCTATGGTGCTTCGATTCTTCATGCAGTGGTGCGATTCTTTGCTGGGCCTATGGTGATGCGAATCTTCACTGGGGAGATGTACTGGGCAGATGTGCTGCTCCGTCTGTGCTGGGTGTTGTAATACTCTTGCAAGGTTTAGCTCAGGTATCCTTGGTGCTCACTGGTTGTAGTGCTCTCTTGCAGCATTCAACATTCCGCGTATGACTCTTTACTACACTGTCTGTCAGTATCCTGCCGACAACGCCATTTGTGACGGCGCGAAGACGATGTGTGAAGAAGAATAAGGATTTGCGTGTGATGTTGTCGTCACTCTCTCTGGCCTACTTTCACACACGTTCCGCAGTCACAGAAAAACTCTCTTGATGACAGGGGTCCCACTTTTATTAATGAAACCCTATCAGGTAGCACATGAATCATACAGAAAACAATGTTGTCCACAAGTTTACTTTTTGTAGGTAATTCCTATGCAACACCATTTAACCAAGATATTTAGGTATTCTCTACGTAACACCATATAATAACCCAGCACAGACTGCTGGACTCTCTGAAATAAAATGAAACAAAATAAACTAGCATCGTACTAATGGACAAACATCATCTACGTAATAATACATATATATATGTGTGAAAATATGCAAGTACATGCACTTAAATGACCATGTGTGTGTGTGTGTGTATGCTGTGTGTGGTGTTACACATGTGTGAAAATATGCTAGTAAATGACAATGTGTGTGTGTGTGTTCATGCAGGTCTGTGTATATGTGTAATCAACAATAAACATATCTCCGTCAACAATACTGCCTTCTTACTCATACTAAATACTAACTACATCATCACGCGAGAGAAAACTTAAATGAAGCACTTCTATCTATGATGAAATATTATATACAATTCACTGGTCTAAATAACATCAATTTATCAGTATCTTAGAGGCCTAGCGGCTCTAAAGAACAAGCAAATATAAATGTATATATATACTCTATTCTTACAACTCTAGACTAAATATAATAGGCATAGAGGCATAGGCTGCTCACGGAGCCAGAGAGTACGCTAACCTTTCTCTCACAATAACCACTGATGTAAAATTAACCACACTTACGGCTCACAAGAATGCAATATAACTATTACTTAACACTACACAAATGATAATAATAATAATGGTAATAAATATACACTTGTATACAGCGCAATGCGACACTAGAATTCCTCTAATAAAATCACTTAGTACTTAACACGTTTAACACACAGTCTCACTGTTGAAAATAACGATGAGAATATACGTGAGATTACACATAAAAACACATAAACCGCCAATCATCGTCTATCAAACTATAGATAGACAAACGTTAAAAAGAATTAACTCTTAAACCTGAAACGTCAAACATTACTAAATCTAAAGTATTATAAAAATGTACTCATATGCAGGCATACCTCTATGTCGTCAGTTCTCTTAGCACAGACGCAACATATGCGTATCAAATCCTTTACCTCACTGGTGTATCGTATCGAGGATGCATACCGCACATGGAAGACGATCTGGCTTCCTTTCAACTCTGACACGACTCTCTCGCTGTTTCAGTTTAAATCTACATATCCCCAAGCCTGTACCACATGATAGCTACGTCAAAATGTCAGGGAAAACTCCACCCATTCCTCTAGGGAGCAAATCAGGAGTCCTATGCTCAGTATGGATGACATGAGATCACATCTTAGTCAAGTGTATCTTCCTAATCGACACAACTCAAGGTCCGCCCACTAATGGGCTGTTACATCCCACGATATTCGTTGCCCTACTCACACTTCTTACGGTTTCGTGCTCAAAAGGTGTTTTCTTCTGGTGTCAGACAGCGCCGAGATGTCTAACAACCGAGCGCTGTCTCCCATGTCTCACACGTCTGTCGTCTTCACGGATGGCAAAGGTGTGTTTCGTTTAAATCGCCCATTCCCGTGTGAGAATGCCATCATGAGCACAAATATTCACCGTAGACCAGATAGAAAATTAATTACGCCGTCTGAAATTACATCTTTCTGGCCACACGGTTACAATAGCATAGGCACACGTAGTAAGAGTGAGTTATATAAGACGGTACTTACATATACGAACATGCTTAGTATAAAATAAATACAAACAAATACATATTACAACAAAGGAAACACGTCCTGATATAACCAACAACTCCATGTACATGGTAGATGATTGAAAGGGGCGTGCTACAAAGAAAAGTAGCAATCCATTAATATAAAAAAAACGAACATGCTTACCTGTATGATTTTAACCTAAGACTTTGACAACAGATTTAGAGAGAAGAAAACAACTTTTACAAATATAATGTAACAGAAAGATCACCGGAGTAACGAACCTGAATAGTTATAACAAGTCAACAGGTTAAAGACACATGGATAGACGCGCTATTCTCATAATAACAAAATGACTAAGGCAGACATGGTATAGCCGCATACGGATATCACATTAGTTACCAAAGATTGTCCCACAATGTCCAGTACCAGACACAATAAGACCTGATAGACAGAAAAGAAATACATTGGCAACATAAAAGAATTGACGCTTCTAACTGTCGAGGAACTAAACAAGCTAACAAGTAATAGATAAAACTGGCGGGTACTAGTACAGCACTTATCGTCTGTGGTGAATCAATGGTCACGTGTTCTGAGACAAGCTAAGACAAGTCACCTGTATAATCAATCACATTAGTCTCATTTCACATTTACATAAATTAATTCAAATAATTCAATCCATAAAAGTACTAGTAACCAATTAAAATAAATAAACTGATTATCTGTCTTTGCTTCTGGTTACAACCATTTTTATTATTTCTGTACTTACATCGTCTTATTTATTCTGCCTTCTGTCTGTCGTAAATAAAAATGGTTCACATCAGTTCATCACCATCATGTGTTCAGTAAATGTTGAAATTTACACAAAGCTTTAGTTATTTAAAGTGTTATTGTGATTTACTTCTCGTTTGTAAACAAACATATTCGTGGTACAGAAGATCTTCGATATACGTCGCGCCGATATACGTCGTTTCGCATACACGTCGTTGATTAATTTAGGGACGGTAAACTCGGTATGGAATTCCAAGCTGCATAGCGTCAATCATAAAAAACCTCTATGCCAACTTTACGTGTAGTGTTGGGCAGAGCAACCTAACCTTTGAGGTGAAGACAGGAGTACGACAGGGATGCCCCTTATCAACCACTCTATTTTTAACAGTCATAGATTGGGTGATGCGCCAGACAACAGAGGGCAGTCCAAGAGGAATAAGATGAACTACATTTTCTACATTGGAAGATCTGGAAAATGCAGATGACATTGCAATACTAGCACATTCATATCAACACATCCAATAAAAAACGGATAGACTTAATAAGTTTAACCAGCAGGTGGGCTTGAACATCAATTTAAAGAAGTCAGAGGTCATGACGCTCAATGTGAGCAACCCTGAGCCCATATCAGTAAGGAATCAGCAACTGGTACAGACAGACACCTTCACATACATATGATGCATAATAACACCAGACGGCGGGGCAGGCAAAGACATCAACATCAGAATGAATAAGGCAAGAACAGCCTTTTTTAGCCTAAACAACATCTGGAAGTCCTCTCAATACAGCACAAGCACAAAATTAAGATTATATCAGAGCTGTGTGCTTTCTGTGCTTCTCTATGGTGCGGAATGCTGGAGAGTTACAGAGAAGGAAATGTTGAAATTGTCCTCTTTTCACACAACATGCCTAAGAAAAATTCACCGAATCTTTTGGCCGAATACCATCACCAACCAAGATCTGCTTACTCGGAGCAAGCAAGAGGACATGCATACCATCATAGCTGGCAGACGCTGGAGCTTGGTTGGCCATGTCCTCAGAAGAGACCCCGATGCCATCACAGGAACAGCTATGCTTTGGACCCCTAAAGGAAAACGAAAGAGTGGCCGACCAAAAACAACCTGGCGAAGGAATGTGGAGGCTGAGATGCAAAGGATGAACCAGAGTTGGGGCACTGTACGAAGGATGGCCGCCGTCCGAGCAAAGTGGAATCAATTTGTTGTTGCCCTACAAGACGCCACTAGGCGTGATGGCCATTGACTGCTTTGACGGTCGGCGGCTAAGGATCAAAGAAGAAGAATGTGTGCGTATTGTTTCCTACATGTATATTCCTATTCTCCCGCTGCTGTCACTATCCTTACTAAGCATTTCCCACCTGTCTGATGTCTGCATTATTGCTGTTCCTGAACCTGAGTTTTGTATGGCTAAACTAAAACATGAATGCCGTAGACCTAGCTGATATGTAATTCGTGAAGCCTGTTTGTGTGTGTTTATGTTTGTTTCCTGTAAAAGTATGAAGTCTGGTTTGTGTTTGTGTATAAGTGGTATGATGTGAGTACAGTCGCCTCTTTTTGTTGTCGTGGCGAACTGTTTGAAAACCGTCTCCCGCTCCCGGATTCTTTTTCACTGTCGCTGGTTTCGGGGTGTTTTGTTGCTTCCGGCTCTCGTTGCATTCTTGGCTCCGGAGGTCCTGTATTTCTGTTGGGACATCGGTTGGCCCAGTGTGTGTCTTCCCCGCAGTGAGGTGACACCATTCTGCGCCCTGGCAGTGTGACTAGGAGCTTGTGCCTCCCCACGTCGTCTCCTTTTTTTCTTAGCTCCACGTAGTGTGAAATATCTCCTGTCGGCCTATAGTGGACGCCCCACTTGTCTGGTGCGTTTTTATTTCTGTACACCTCCGCTTCAGGATCTTCTGTTATTGTCTCGGCTATTCGCTTGACCGCTTTTCCTTCATCGTGGGTGGAACCCACTGCAACGTCATCTTAGAGCGTTCCTTTTCTAAATGTTCAATGATTATATTTAGCTCAGGATTAGACAGGTTCAGGCTCTTACCATGCAGTCTTTGATAGCAACTCGAGTGTGCGTCTGCTGAAAGGTTGAAATACCACCTTACGGGGTTTTCAAATCGATACAGCGCGTCTATACCCTTGACAGGGATTCCTGCTGGGCCAGTCAGGACACTTGTTAAGAAGGATGGTGTGGCCTTTGCCGCTGCTTGGGGGCCAGAGACCACGAGCAGCAGGGTCCCCGGTTTGTGAAGATTTCCACCCTCCAATGAATCGTTGTCCAAGTCAAAAGTTGTTGTTTTTATTTCTGTACACCTTATTTCTGTACATCGCATAGCAGCATGGGCAACAGCAGCTAAGACAAACTTTGATAAAATTAGCAGACTCCAAAATCAAGCATTAAGAATTATAACGGGAGGCATGAATTCAACACATATAAAAGAACTCAAAAAGATTACATGCCTTCAGCCAATGGAGGATAGAAGAGACTGCAGTGCTCAGCAACAGGCAGAAAAATTCAAAAGACTAACAGATTACCCAATGTGCCATAGAATAAATGCTCGTAAAAGGCAAAGACTCAAACGAATTAACAGTCATAGACTGGGTGATGCGACAGACAACAGAGGGCAATACAAGAGGAATAAGATGGACTACATTTTCTACATTGGAAAATCTGGAATATGCAGATGACATTGCACTGCTAGCACATTCACATCAACACATCCAGGAAAAAACGGATAGACTTAATAAGTATAGCCAGCAGATGGGCTTGAACATCAACCTAAAGAAGACAGAGGTCATGACGCTCAATGTGAGCAACCCTGAGCCAATATCAGTAAGGAATCAGCAACTGGAACAGACAGATGCCTTCACATACCTAGGATGCATAGTAACACCAGACGTCGGAGCAAGCAAAGACATCAACAACAGAATGAACAAAGCAAGAACAGCCTTTTTTAGTCTAAACAACATCTGGAAGTCCTCTCAGTACAGTACAAGCACAAAATTAGGATTATGTAAGAGCTGTGTGCTTTCTGTGCTTCTCTATGGCGCGGAGAGCAGGAGAGTTACAGAGAAGGAAATGTCGAATTTGTCCTCTTTTCACACAACATGCCTAAGAAAAATTCTCCGAATCTTTTGGCCGAATATCACCACCAACCAAGATCTGCTTCCTCGGAGCACCTACAAGACGCCACCAGGCGTAATGGCCACTGACTGCTTTGACGGTTGGCGGCTAAGGATCAAAGAAGAAGAAGACTCAAACGAAGCAACTTTGTAGAATCAACCAAACCAGATGAGAGCAGTTTCCATAAATGAAATATCCACTATTAAACCCATCTGCACTGCACACAAGCTTCCAGTTTGGAAACAAAATCGTTTCCCTGAAATGATAGAAAACATTCCTGGAATTGAACGAAAAAAGAGCCAAACTGCTACAGCTAGAAAATCGATAGCAACAAAATACATAGAGAAACATTACCCACGCAACACCTAGACCCATGCATACACAGATAGATCAGCAACAAATGCAACAGAAAATTTAGGTAGGGGTGTCTTTCTGACCTTAAGCACTGGTACAGAAAAAAGGCTGTCAGTGGCAACAGGACAATTATCAAGTAACTGCAGAGCAGAGGCAGAGGCCTTGAAAACTGCAGCAGAGATTATATTGACAGAAGAAAGCACAGAGAGACAAATTGCTTTCTTTACTGATGCACAGTCAGTAATTGCAACGTTGAAAAGCCAAAATAATACAGACCTTGATGACCTCAGAAAAGTGCTCCACAAGCTTTGTCAACGATTCAAAAGTGTTGTAATCCAATGGATCCCATCTCATTGTAACATCACCGGCAATGAAGAGGCTGACTTAATGGCAAAAGAAGGTTCACATCTACCTCAGCCTGATGCAAGCATAACTTTCCAGGAGGCAAAGAGTTTTATCAGAATCAGATACAGAAACAAATGGAATGTAGAACATCCAGGTCACACTCAGAATGATGCTTACTACCAGCTCAACAGAAGAGAACAAGTGGTTATCTTCAGACTCCGCACTGGCCCCAACAGATTGAAATACCGTCTATTCAACAAGCTAAAGATAGGAACTACCGATCAGTGTACCTGTGGCACTTATACAATGTCTGCTGAACATCTGCTTCAAAGTTGCCCTTATATGCGGTTGAGACAGGAGAGGAACGGCGGATCAAAAAGGAAAAAAATATGACTGGAAAGATTGCGTGAGACTAGAAAGGCTAAGGAGACGCAATTGGGGGGGGGGGGGGGGGAAAAACGGAGAAAAGTCACGTTTCCCAAGTTGACATAAAAAGTAAGCAACTCGACAGAAGGGACCATAGATATGTTACGCCACAGTCATTTATTGGACGCTTTTGCGCGATACCAAGCCTTTGATTTGAATTCATCGGCAGAACGCAGATGTTTGGAATATTACAAAATTTAAAAAGTAATTTTTTCTTAATATTAATGTTAGGAATATAAAAATTAGCTGGCCGGATGGCCCATTCTGAGCAGTGAACTAATATGTTCTTAATTTTACAAACGGATAGATAATATTGAAGATAATGACAAAAGACAGTGTAGTTTACATCAACGACAGACTGTATTGAATAAAAAGTGTCGCTATTTGCACACAAAATCACGACCTTGAGACGCAGGTGTTCAAATCTACGTAGTATGGAAGAGAGGGACATTGGTGGTAGCTGTGTCTAAATATAACTTTTAACGACAAAAATTTGGAGGGGAGAGAAAGGTTGGTTCAAAAATCAAGTACATTTTTGTAGAAACACAAGTAGAGACGGACAGACTAACAGATAACCATCCATACTTGACTGAAGCATGACTGAAATGACTTTAGGGTAGGAAATTTGAATTTAAAATAAACCTAGGCAGTGATTGGCCACAGACAATCATATTATTAGCGCTCAGACGCGAAAGTGGGGCCATTCTTCAATAGTTGTTCAGTGATAGACACAGATTTTAAAGTGTGGTGATTTCCATATGAAAGAAAGTGAAAGAAGTTTAGGGACGCCATACTATAGCCAGCAGCTCAGCTGAGTTTTGCTAGCAATTCTGTGTTATTTATTCATAATCTGGTAAGATTGAAATTATTTCCTTATATATATTTTGAATATTGTTTCATGTTTGAGTGATTTGATACTGCCATATCGAAATCTAGCCTTACAAACAAGTAGGGATTTGCTCTAGACCCCCCGCCCTAGTCAGGGTCTAGGGACCAACAATATACATAAACTCCAGCCAGGGTTAGGCAAGACAGATCAAGTGTTGAGAATAATGAAACATATTACCTATCCTCTTTTAGGGCAGAAAACTAATATGACCTGTCTGTATGATGTGGTTGTTGTGTCAGTGTTGTGTCCAGACGTGGGTAGAGAATAGATTTTGACACATGGCCCATACTTTGATTGCAGAGCTGTGAGTTTCAGTTGTCAACAAAGCAGTGTCTATTCAGTTGGTGACTTAACTCGAGTGTATCTGCGCAGTACTTGTGACAGAGACCACCATTATTGCCCGCCAGCACGGAGAGGTGGGACCACCAGATTTCAGCACCAGAGCTACAACTACAAGATGAGTGAGCCTCTGGTCTGCTGGACATTCACCAACGCCTTTTAGTTACTAATAACCCCATAAAAATTCCCACCATTTTCTGGACACTGTGTAGTCAATATAGACAGGTGTGATGAGGCCACCCCAACAGCACAAACATTAACTATCCTCCCAAGTAGATGACTACTAGAACATTTTAATAAAACTAACTAGTATAGTACATATATATGTACACTATTGCATTTATGATATAATATTCCATGCATTTCTTTCATAATCTCTAAATCCTTTTAAGTTCTGGTCAACCTAAAAAATTGATCCAGAACAAAATAAATGTAATATAATTCTATCAAAAAATTTTACACTATTGAGTTAGTTCAGTGTGTTGTAATATTGGTTAAATATTATTAGTCTACTTAATTATCTGTGGGTGTATCTATGACTATCACACCACATTACATATCATAACCCTAGACACTTTACGTAGCCACATTCATTAAAAAAAATTAAGTGTGAGGTCGTAGTGGTAGCAAGAAAGGCCTTCTGACAATTCACAACTACATTTTATCTCAGGAGCCTTCACAGCTGGCCTCATACAATTACATTTAGTGATATCACCATCATACAATACCATCAAACCCACTACAGCGGTACAGAGATAGCTCATATGGCGACGCCAGCTCCTTTCGTGGAAAAGCTTTACGGGGATTCAAATAGCCTCAAACTGACTACTGCTTTCTTTGAGAACATTCAAGTGGACGTCTGAGAGTGTACGAAGAAGAAGAAAAAGTTGTTGTGATTTTTCTGGACTCCATGGTTGATATATGTGCGAAACTTTGAAGTGTTACGTTCGGAAGTTGAATAAAATGGGAAGCAACAACTGGATTATATGAAATCAGGAAGCAGTGTTAATTTTCTTGTTGTTTTGAAAGGGTGATGGGTGGAGAGCGGGCACCTAAAAGCTGACCAGTATTGCCTCTTCTCGTTCCATCTTGGTCTACCCTGTTCAACCTGAAAATTGGTTATAATTGGGTTTTTTAGTGTTATTTTATGTACTAATTTTGTATTAAGTTTAAATAACTATTGTCTTTTGCAGTTGCTGGTTTTAATTTATATTAGTATTTGTCATTTTATTTTCGGTTTTGTATTGTATATAGATAACAATTGTCCTTTGCACTTGGTTTTAATTTGTATTAGTGTTTGTTTGTTTTGTTTTTTTTGTTTTTTTTTTGGGGGGGGGGGGGGTTTGTTTTAAATCTCGTTGCCTTTCCTTGTCCAATGAGTTGTTAATGGGTTTGCTAATTTTTCTGGTTTTATTTTTTTAATGATTTGTTAGTTTTTGTTGCTTAATTTCTATTTGGTTGAATGTCTTTTCTGAAGTATCATTTTTGTTATTGTTGTTTGATATTGCCATTGTTACTAACCTTATATGTTTTCCTTTGTTTTATGTAAATATCGTTTAAGTATTGATTGGGCTTCCCCTGGGGCATCTATACTTAACACCTTATCCCCTGTCATGTCAGTATTGTTATTTCTAAAATATGTTTTTAATTCTAGCCTCTGTTGAACATATTTTCTACAGTGGATCAAGTAGTGGTCTATGTCATTTTCTTCCTGACATTCTTTGTGGTGTGGTTCCTCTATCATGAAGTATGCTGCACCGAGACGGAGACGCCACAGCTTTTTGTTCGAGGGTACTTTTATTTCTTCTCTGGTCTGGCACGTCCGTGTTGGTTCTTTTAACAGTTTGAACGCATGTCTGCCTTTTCTACTGTTCTTCCATGTTGTTTTCCATTCCTCGTTTATAGTTAGCTTCACGTGGCACTTCCCAGTCCTGCTCTTATATTGTTTTTACTTATCCTTCCATACTTGGCGTTCTGGTCTGCCAACTCGTTACCAGCTATACCTATGTGTGCTGGAACCCACACTAGCCTCAAACTACATCCTCTGTTCTCTGATGATGTATTAAATGCAAGAATTTCTTCCTTTACGTCTGGCCGGCTACATTTACCTGGGTGTTCTAGGGCTTGTAGTGATGATAGTGAGTCTGCAAATATCGTAACAGCTTCTGGTGGGTTATCTTCGATTATTTCTAAACTTTTTAGAATTGCTACCATCTCTGCGGTAAAAATCAAAGCCCCTTCTGTTACACTGTAACTCTTCTTTATTCCCCACTGTGGTATAACTACTCCTGCACCTAGTTGCCCACTATCAACCTTGGATCCATCAGTGTAGATGGCCAGTCTTTGTTTTGTAAGTTGATTTATGAAATTTCTACTTATCGTTTTGGATTCCTTATCATCTATGTTTTGTTTGATCTGTTCAATAAGTGAGTAGTTTATGATTGGTGTTTTTAGTTCCTAGGGTGGTTTTGTGCTTCTATATTTATTACTATTTGTTGCGGACAGTTTCGCTGTTATTATAGACTGTTAAATGTACTTGTTTAGTTTGGGGACGTTATTTGTTAGATTCTTGATCAAAGAGTAGTTACTCACTATATACTTTGGTTGAAGTCAAAAGTAGTTGTTACCCCCACTTGTCTTTAAAACCCAGCGGTTTAATTTTAGGACCGAAGTCTTATTACCTGACCATATATGGCTCGAGTGGTCAGCGTTTCCTGGAATGGTTTCAGACCGCCCACCTGAGCATAGCTCAGGGGTCTTGCGTCTAACGACGCATGCGCGACTTTTGTGGCGCGAGTAAGAAAGACTGTTTGTTAAAGAGACGAGCTGTGGTTTTCGAACGGTCAAGACGTGTTGGCGTCTTTGATCTGGCTTTATGCCTGGGGAAGGAAAGTCCTCTGTGTGTGACAAGATGTCTAAAGATTGTTTCCCCATATTGTACTCTGTGCGCCTAGGAGGCGAGTGTGTTTTTTTTTGGTGTTTATTCTGAAGAGATGTCAAGGTAAATTATCCTTCAAATCATTTTCTCTATTGCCAGAATCATGAATAACATTTGTTACCAGCTTAGTGACTTTTCCCTGGGCGGGAAAGAGTCCATTGAGAATACTAGACTTTGAGCTCATGAATAATGCTGACATTGTATGTATCGGGTCTGTGAATGCCCGAAGAACGTTATACCTTGTTTGTTCAAGGAATCATAGAGGACACTGTATTTAGGGACCCGCCATATCTTGCGGCCTACTGTATACCAGAAATATACCTGACTTGCTGGAGTAAGAAGGGAGTTGGTTTAAACTCATATATTTGAAGACCCGTTCCCAATGCGGAGTATTTTTGCTGCAGCTGATGAAAGAAAGATAGATTGAGGTCAGCATCATATATGCACAGCTTACTGATGAACTGTTGATGCAAACTGTACTGAACTGTTGTCATGTTTACGATTTCCTGAGTTTTTTCAAATGACCGTATATGTATTTTGATGTCGGTGTCCCTTGTAATCGTACTGCATTAAAGTGTTGGAAACGTCAGAGGTGTTACCAAACTCCATGACTTTCTACGTTGTAGTGCAAGAGTGTATTGTCCAGTAGATGACTGTCTTCCACGAACCTTTACACACCCATTCGAACTCTTTGATGTCTACTCACGCACCACTACTGTAACACATCAACACTTTGAAGTCGAGAAATGATTGTCAACTTTATGGCGGCCAAGTAGGGCCTATACTATTATGATGGCCACAGAAACGACCATAACATTTATGGTGAGCTTGCTTGATGGGACTATTGTCGTTAAGATGTCAAGTTCGTCGCATCTGAAAGTACCCGGCGCTGCCCGGTAGATTGTTGACATTTCAACATTTCCTGAGCCTGAGTTGTACACAACTAGTCAAGTTCCTATACCACCGTTGTTGCTGTGGTTCAGAAGGTCAAGTTCCTGTACTATCGTTGTTACTGTTATCAGAAGGTCAAGTTCATGTACCATCGTTATTACCGTTATTTGAAGCAAGTTCAGATGTAACTTTCAGCGTTGGATCTTCTGATCCTCAGAATGCTGACTGTAGTGCTTCATTATTGCTGTTATTGACGATAGGATTGTGATAAGATAAGTGGCCTGTTTGTTATTGTGAACTGTGCCATTATATTGTGTAACTGAGCCTTCTTTACACATTCTGCATACACTCTGTTTACATGTTCTTATTCGTTTACATGTTATTTATATGTTTATATTTCAGCGGGTTTACGGTTGGGCGGTTTCTTGCAGTAGGATATCCCACTTAACCGAGGACCTACTGTGAGCGTTCTTTCGGGCCTATCGCGAATTTCCTGTTGTGGAAATTATCAGCGACTTTTTGTTGCTTCGCGATATTTTTGTTTAGTTGTGACGAGGTGTACCTTTCGTTGCCTTTGTCATATTTTTTTTTGTTCTTTAGTTTTGATTTCATTTGTTTGTTTTTGTCCGTCTCCTCTTCTTTTCGTTTAGTTTTATACACCTTTATGTTTATACACTGTTGCGTCATTTGTTTTGTTTAACTTTTCGCAGTTATCATCACATTCTTTGTGATATTGTCTTTAGTTTCGCCTTATAATTTATTTGACTTCTGCTAATGTTATCGTATTGTCCTTGATGCTTGTTCTTTGTTTATGTTATTCTCTGTTGTCATACGCTATATATATATATATATATATATATATATATATATATATATATATATATATATATATATATATATATATATATATATATATATATATATATATATATATCTATATATATATATATATATATATATATATATATATATATATATATATATATATATATATATATATTCAGTCATGCACTATTAGTAGTATAGTGTATTTGGGATATAAAATTGATTGATGGTATTATTATTGTAAAGGTGATTATACACGTTCTTTATCAAAGACTTGTCTCCCACAGAGATTGGGATAAAGTGAGGTGATTATACAAGTTCTTTATTAAAGACCTGTTCCCATTGAGGTTGGGATAAAGTAATTTATTATTTCAGGTTACTGATCTCATATTATTTAGACATAATGTCTACACTACAGTACTTTATTGAGCAAGGGAAATCCCTTGGTAAGGCTGGTGAGAAATTGGAGGAATTCGCGACTGTTGAATATGCCAAGGCACTGAAGTCGGAAGAAAAGATACAGAAAATGGAAAATGAGCAAAAGAAAATAGAAGCTGAGAATTTAAGATTGCAGATGCAGGCAGATGAAAGGAAATTCCAGATAGAAATGGAAAAACAAAAAAGAGAAGCTGAAGCTGAAAATAAAAGATTAGAAATGGAGGCTGAAAATAAAAGATTAGAAAGAGAAGCTGAGGCTGAAAATAAAAGATTAGAAAAAGAGACTGAAAATAAAAGGTTAGAAAGAGAAGCTGAGGAGAAAAAAATCCAGCTACAAATGGAGAATGAGAATAAAAGATTAGACAGAGAAGCTGAGGAGAGAAAAGCGAAAATGGAACATGATGAAAAACTTTTAGCTTTGGAGTTGGAAAAATTGAAGTTGATGAATATGAGTAATGTTAATGATCCAAATAATCAGTCAACTTCTAATAAGACAAATGCTACCACTTATAAGGTCAAGCTACCTGCTTTCAATTCTTCCAGTGACGATATAACGTTCTATCTGAACGGATTTGAACGGTCATGTGTTGCAGGTGGAACTTATGGAAGGGGAAGTAATCTTTAGAATGTTTTGAACATATTAAATTTCGAGTTGCAACGCTTGATTAAGCGGATACTTGTTTGACTTTAGGATAGAATTATCTTTTCCTATTTTCGGGTGACAGAGTACAGATAAGCGTGTGAACGCTGTTTAATGTATTTATTCTGTACTGTTTTGAGTCATGTGAATAGCTCGCTAGTCTGCATGTGTTATCGAGAACGGTGTTCAAGACAACCGACTCTCGTGACGGGTTTTTTGGCGGGACTAGTGTGTGATTGAGGGAGTTGTGTTTTGGGCGTGGACCGTGTAGGTCGAGTCCCAGTGTTTTTGGATAATGTATGCCTACGTAGGATTTGAGAAAATGTCGACTTATATATTTCGCTGTGTGTACAGCCTATGTGATACACTGCAGTGAAGATTTGTTTAGGCCATATGAACCTTATTATAGCTGCCGTGTGATGCAGGCTTTGCTATGTATTGAAGTACTTTTGTAGGCCATATTGTGAAGATTAATGAAGCTGCCGGGTGATGCAGGCTTCGCTGTGTATTAAGGTACTTTTGTAGGCCATATTGTGAAGATTAATGAAGCTGCCGGGTGATGCAGGCTTCGCTGTGTATTAAGGTACTTTTGTAGGCCATATTATGTTTAACTGCAGTATGAAGATTTGTGAAGCTGTTAAGCTATTATAAGTCCAGGATTAGGACAGGCCATATTATATATTAACTGCAGTGTGGAGATGTATGAAGCTATTAAGCTATTATTAGTCCAGGATTAGGACAGGCCATATTATGTTTAACTGCAGTATGAAGATGTATGAAGCTATTAAGCTATTATCAGTCCAGGATTAGGACAGGCCATATTATATATTAACTGCAGTGTGGAGATGTATGAAGCTATTAAACTATTATAAGTCCAGGATTAGGACAGGCCGTATTAGGTATTGATGCAATGCCCGGGAAATTATGTTATATTGACTCGTGTTGTGCTAGCGAATGCGAGTACATTTATGGCCAGTAATAACATTCAGACTGAAACCACTCGGTTACATTTATGGTGGTTTACAGTCAACAGGATCTGACATCTACGACTATTCGCGTCGATAGCCTAAGTGGCGTAGTTTTCGTATCATTGGATATCATTTAAGATGTGCCTGAGTGGCGTATACGATTAAGAAATTGTTACCTCTACAGTGATATGTACTTGAAGCAAGAGGATAAAGTGAATCAAATTTTGTCCACCAGACCATAACATATCTAGAGGATCAGTCACTACAAGTTGAAAATAATACATATGACTTGCACGTGACAAGAGTGTAGAACACTTGACTTTGTTATAATTGACCTTATGTAGGCGTGGCTTGAATCTCCTGTACTTCAGAACTGTGACCTAGTTATTATCTGCCTGGGTGGCGCATTTGAGAAACGACGCACGCTTTATTCGTGGTAGAAGGCAACTTTACACCAGTAGCAATTGACGTCCTATTTCATGCCTATAGACGACAACAACGTCTGCAGTGGTCAAGGAAGTTCAATTAGACTTGGACAGTATTTGTACCAGCATTTGTACGGGTTGTGACAGATTTCTGCAATATTCGGGTTACCTGTGCCAGTTGTCACCATCACAAGTTCAAGATGTTATGATACACGGAGTTGCCGTGTGCATTTCAGACTACAGAAGAGTCAAGAGTTGCAGTGTGTGCTGTATTATGGTTCCTGTCAACTTGTGCATTGTTAAGCACATATCATATTGACGAAATTACCTGAAGAGAAACGAATCAAGTTGCAGTGCTTTCCCGCAGTGGAGGTTTTAGCAGTCTATGTGATATCCAGTGTCGTGGCGGAAAAGAAGCGGGATCATTGACAGATAAGTGATTGTGTCTTGTGTAAATTGTGTCACTTCATATATGTCGCTGGGCCTCCCTAATTGCTCATTTTGTTATTATTGTTGTTTATGTCTAATTTGACATATGATTAAGATTTGATGCATAGGTGTTAATGGCTGTTGACATATGTCGATTTTCCTGATAATGATGTGACTTGATAAAGGTGCTATAAAAAAGGAATTGGTGATACAGAATTGAGGAATAAGCTCATTTCTTGACAGATACTTAACTTTGTGAGCTGGAAGGGTGATTGTCCCAACTTTTGTAGACAGTAAT
This sequence comes from Oreohelix idahoensis, assembly GCA_024509875.1. Classification (NCBI taxonomy): domain Eukaryota; kingdom Metazoa; phylum Mollusca; class Gastropoda; order Stylommatophora; family Oreohelicidae; genus Oreohelix; species Oreohelix idahoensis. The sequence continues at coordinate 649,600 of JAMPIV010019240.1, read as the reverse complement.
TTGTCATAACTATATGTGATTACTAGATATATTGATTTAAGTAAGTGAATCACTATGGATGATGATGAGATAGATCCTGAGGATATGAGGCCTATATTGGCTTATTTGTGGGAAGAAGGTAGAGATTATCAACAATTAAAAGGCCCACAGCTTGAGGAACATGTGATAGACAGATTTTTGGTCAATGCGTCAAGAGCGCTAAGATATTTTGCTGAGGAGAATTTTCACTCTCATCCTCATCTAAGGATGGCTAAAGATTTAGCGCAGTTACTGCTTATGGATCTTCGATTGTTTTCGTACCACTATATGGGTGTTGAGCGCGATCAGATATTGAAGAGTATACGTAAGATAATGCGCAACGACATTTCTGTTGATCAGAAAAAGAGGTTAGAAGATGAGGAATTAAGAAGAAAAAAAAACAACAAAGGGAAAACTTCTTAGAGAGTACCGCTGAAGTGAGTAAAGTACATGAAACAGTGTCTAGACTTACGGGTGAATTGCAAAAGTCAAACTCAGAACTTGCTAGTGTGCAGGCAAGTTTGGATTTAGCATTGTTGAAGATAAAGCAATTGGAAGTCCAGATGAAAGATAAGCAAATTGAGGTAGAAAATATTACACAGGAGGTCCAACAAAATAAACAGATTTATGAGAATTTGAAAGTTGAGACCGATAAACGTGATAGAGATTATACAGAGTCACTTCTTGATTTAATGGATGATATTGCGAATCTTGGTCTCCAACAGGAAGAAAAGAATGAGATGATTCCAGAAAAGATTGATGAGCTTAATAATAGGAATGATTATATTAAGATTCAGTCACTACAACTAGAGTTGACTCAGTTGAGAGCAAATAAAGAACAGTTAGAGAAAGAGACATTAGTGGAGTTGACGGCTGAGAAAGAGAAGGTCGCTAAAATTGAAAATTTACTAGCAGAAGAAAGCGACAAAGTTTTGGCTGTTAAGGAGTTAAATAAAAGGTTAAGTGAAACGATTTCACTTAAAGATAATGAAATTGCGGAAGCAAGGGAAAGAATATTTGGCTTACTAGATATGGTTTTGAAAAACAAAAGGTGCTCTTCTGTCAATGTTCACAATGATAGACAGAAAGTTGCGAAAAGTCAACCCCATACACTTTTTGCTCAGAGAGATTTCATTCATGGTAAAGATAGATCTTATCGTGGTAAATACAACTTTAAAAGTTCTAATATTACTGGTAGTTCCAGTAATAATTCTTGGCGTCAGACCAACAAAGATTCTTGTGTAACAGCCAGTTCTGTTGGTCAGGAAAAGATAGGTGATAAATTTCAGGTCAAGATTCATAAGAACAAATATTTCTCTACTACTGGAAATACTCAGAAATTAATAGCGGGTGTTGAGACTATTACTACTTGTTCCAAAGATGAAACCCATATGCGGAACAATAGAGATACTATTGTTTCTGGCAGTTATCAAACTCAGCACAGTCAGTTTGAAACAATTGGTAAATATATTCCCATAAGGGAAAAGAAAAACAGTTCTAGTAAGAGAGATACCCCCAAGATTAAAAAGTACCAAGGGAGATCAGTAAAATAATCATTTTCCCTCTCGTAGATACTGTAGACAATTTAACAAATCTCAAAGTTTTGATTGTAAGAATGTTGGAAAGTATGATAGAGATAATAGCTTTTCAAATGTTGCTTTACATCACCAGAGTAATGTTCCTAAACAAAAGACTAAAGTCATTTTTTGTAAACAAGACAACGGTAATAATAAGTATTGTGATCATAGAACAAATAATAAGCGCAATTGTGCTAATTTTGTTCAACATGAGCCCAGAGTCATTTATAATCAAGGTAAACAGAGTAAAAAATAACAGTGGATGCTTGAATACTATTGCCTGCTCTGGTTGTTGTTGTGAATATAACACTTTGTTTCAGCGTAAGGCAGCGGCGACATTCAAGGTCGGTCATGTTGTCCCCAAGAATTCTATGATATCTACATGTGATAGAGAGAGCTAGTGACATCGTGAAGAGACCGGGTTTTTACACAAGCCGGTACTGGGTAATTGTAAACGTGATTTCTACGTTTTTTTCATTAAATTTCACTATTGAGTAAAATGGAAATTTTCATTTGTATTTGTTGACAGAAGCTACGTTGCGATAAGGGTCAAGGCTTCTGTGACATATTGACGGTCAGAAATGTGAGTCAACTTTCCGCTCGAGTAGTCAACCGAAACCTGTCAGCGTCAAACTAAATCTGAGGTGTTGCTTTCTGAAGGTCAAGCATGTTTACAAGAGAGTGGGAGACTTCGCGTCTGATTTATTTTTTTTTAATGTGAAGATGATAATTTTTTGTATTCTATATTAGTACATGACATGTTGTTGTTTTGAGATAACATATAATTTTGTTGTAATGATTATTTCTATGCATCATTTGATTGCCATAATTTTTTATTGTTATTTATATGTCTGTATTTTGATGATGTATTAATACATTTTTATGCTATTTATATATTATTGTGTTGATAATGTGTAGTATGTAATTATTATCCTTTATACTATTCTGTTTAACTTAGAATTTTTGCAACTGTGTTGTTTAGGATAGTTTTGTACATGATGAGATTGCACAAACTCATTTATTGTGTTGATGTAGTGATTACTTTTAGATAGTCCTGAGTGTTCGTTATTCACTTAATTTATATTTTTCTCATGTTTTGATGTCATGATTAATTAATATATAGAACATACAGAGAAGATGTGTATTATCTGGTATGTTGTGAAATGTAATTTTGAAATTAGCTTGCATGTATCATACATGATCTTGTATTTGGATTTGTTAACTTTTTGTGAAACTTGGATTTTCCAGAACTTGATTTTCTTGCCAGTCAGATATGCAGATTATTTTCCTAGCAGATTATTTTTAAAAAAAAAAAAAAAACTTATTTTTTTTTCTAGATATTTTTATAGAACCTTTTTTATATTTCATATTAGCATCAAAGTGTAGATTTATTTATAATGTATATCTTATCGATTTGAGTAAGAGATAAAGTTATAGCTAAATAGCATTTTACTGAGCTGAACGTAATTGTCATCAGAAAGAACTTAAAGAATAAATTAAATTTACATGTGTTGATTTAAAGGTTTCTTCGAGATAGGATTTTTGTTTTATATTTCACTCATTTTGTTAAAATATTGATTTCATTATTAGGCTTTACTTAAAGTATTACTGAATTACTTAAAAATTAAATACTTTTTTTATGTAACTTATCGAGAAAAAAAATATGTTCGTACGGTACTGTTGAAAAAAATGATTTTTTTTTTTTGGCATTGTAATTTTTTTTTTTTGGGTGTGCCCAGCATTTGACTTCGTGATATCATTGATATGTAGTTTGATTAGTTCTTGTAAAAAGTTGTTTTTTATTATGATGTATTTTTTTATTTTTAGCGCTTGATTGTGCGTTGGTCGTATTAGTTATAGTAATGCTATTACTTGTTTGTTCGATGCCTATAATTTATTTATGTTAGTTTTGTATAACTCTTATAACTTAGTTAAATTACTTATTAGCTTTTGTTTAGTTATAAATTATTTTTGGTGATGTTAGTATAGATATACTTTGATATTTTGTGTTGTGCCTTTCGATCATGTTTATATATTTTTTTTTGAATAGGTTATCTGATCAAAACAGTTATTAGTATGTATCGTTATTGACTTTCTCTGCGTTCGTGCCTTTGCTTTCTATCTGTCTTTGGTAACTATTCTTCATTTCATTACTCCTTTTCTGTTGTCTTTTCGGTATGGATTTCATATCTTGTTTATACTTTCGTACCTCATCTTCGTTTTACTTGATTCTATTTGTATACTTTGTCTTCTTTCAACACTTATACCTCTATTCTTTGTATTGTTGGAGTGGTTATATGACTTGATATAACATATCTACTTATGATAGTTGTATTTATTTTACATGTAATTGTCAAACTTAATTATGAGTATATGGTATTGTTGGGTTCTTACTTTTCTTTTTTTTTTTACAGATCATTCTTCTTTTGATTGATCTTGTGTTTTCTCTTTCGATTGGTTGTTTTCGGTTTGGTTTGTACTAAATATACGTAACTTAATTTTGGAACTGATCATATTTGTATATTTAGCTAATTACTTTTTATACTTAGCTGGTTATGCTGTATGCTTTAATTGCTACTTTACACTTTAATGCTGATATTTGTTGTAGATATAATTTTGATTTAAAATAAGATATTTTTGTAGGCATACGTTACAGCTTAATTGTCTTCTAAATTTTTCGTTTTTGGGAGTTAATTTTTTCAAAAAAAATGATAGAATCATTTTTTTTTCCCGGAGCGGGTGGTAACTGTTGCAGGTGGAACTTATGGAAGGGGAAGTAATCTTTAGAATGTTTTGAACATATTAAATTTCGAGTTGCAACGCTTGATTAAGCGGATACTTGTTTGACTTTAGGATAGAATTATCTTTTCCTATTTTCGGGTGACAGAGTACAGATAAGCGTGTGAACGCTGTTTAATGTATTTATTCTGTACTGTTTTGAGTCATGTGAATAGCTCGCTAGTCTGCATATGTTATCGAGAACGGTGTTCAAGACAACCGACTCTCGTGACGGGTTTTTGGCGGGACTAGTGTGTGATTGAGGGAGTTGTGTTTTGGGCGTGGACCGTGTAGGTCGAGTCCCAGTGTTTTTGGATAATGTATGCCTACGTAGGATTTGAGAAAATGTCGACTTATATATTTCGCTGTGTGTACAGCCTATGTGATACACTGCAGTGAAGATTTGTTTAGGCCATACGAACCTTATTATAGCTGCCGTGTGATGCAGGCTTTGCTATGTATTGAAGTACTTTTGTAGGCCATATTGTGAAGATTAATGAAGCTGCCGGGTGATGCAGGCTTCGCTGTGTATTAAGGTACTTTTGTAGGCCATATTGTGAAGATTAATGAAGCTGCCGGGTGATGCAGGCTTCGCTGTGTATTAAGGTACTTTTGTAGGCCATATTATGTTTAACTGCAGTATGAAGATTTGTGAAGCTGTTAAGCTATTATAAGTCCAGGATTAGGACAGGCCATATTATATATTAACTGCAGTGTGGAGATGTATGAAGCTATTAAGCTATTATTAGTCCAGGATTAGGACAGGCCATATTATGTTTAACTGCAGTATGAAGATGTATGAAGCTATTAAGCTATTATCAGTCCAGGATTAGGACAGGCCATATTATATATTAACTGCAGTGTGGAGATGTATGAAGTTATTAAGCTATTATAAGTCCAGGATTAGGACAGGCCGTATTAGGTATTGATGCAGTGTGGAAATTATATACTATGATTCGTATTTTGCTGTCGAATGTGTGTCATTTATGTCATCGTATCTGTGTTGTAACGGAATAAACAGTATCGAACTGTTCCAGTCGTTTGCAACCCTTCTTGACTCCTGCATGTACCCTTATGTACGTACTGTGTTGTGCGAACATATCAACACACACCCAGGTCAACATTCCAGACACAGTCACAGGTCAGCAGCACACATATATTGAATTAGCCTGTGTGGCGATGATATAGACCAAACCACTACACTCGCAACAGTGGGTGTAAACAGACTAATAACATTAACGTTTAATTACATTCAGTGAGAAACCAGCAAAGCTAGTTTGTATCACATGTCAAACTCATAAAGTAGATAAGTCACAATATGTTAATCAGTTGTCGGAGATACTTAAAGGTGAAGCTCTGAATATGTTAAGCATGGTAGATGAGCCTGACAAGAATAATTATGATGTTGTCAGAGCAGCCTTATTAAAGAAATATCAACTTAACGAAGACGGTTATCGTCTTCGCTTCAAGACTATGTTACCAGAAACTGGGGTAGAATTCTCAGAATTCATCTGAAAAATACGTCTTACGTTCACACGATGGATTGAGCTGTCTAAAACAGAACATACATATGAAGCCCTTATGGACTTATTACTTCGAGACAAAGTTATGTCGTCTGTCAATGAGTCTTTTCTTGCCTTTCTACATGAGCGTAAACCTAAGAACATAAAAGAGATGGAAGAACATTGTTGCCAGTATGTCACTGCGCACCCTCATGTAACTGTTAGCAACTCTAAAGTTAAGGAAGGTTTGCCAGTTGCTTCTGCAGCACCATATTGCCCTAACTTTCATCGTAAATTTCAATGTGCTCAACACAACTTTAATAAGAAGAGTAAGCGTAATTATGCTCAAAATCAAAGCAATCCATCTCATAATGGTTCTTCTTTGAAGAACTGGGGGCGATCTGACAGTCCTCATTATTTTGGGTCCAGCAATTATAGAAACTTTAGCAGGGGTAGTCACGATAGAAACTATCCAAGCTATTCTTCACGGAGACAACAAAAACAAATTAATAAATATATCATCGGTCGTATTCACACGGAGTTAAGGAATGCACCCCGCAGCAGATTGCTGCCTGGGAAGAACAAAATATCCAAGCTGCCAATGCAGTGGTCACAAGAGCACAAGCTCTTAATATGCCTCAAACTTCATCGACTGAAAGTAATGAAGTGCATAGCCAAGATGGTCACTTGGTAATTTCGCGTGACTCTTTTATAAAACTGCAAGAAGATGATCCTTCTTTTAAAAAATTCTTCCTTCTTGCTAAAAAGGGTGATCCAAATCAGAACACAAATCGCAAATCTTGGATTACAATGAAGAATGGTGTACTAGTGCGTATGGTACAAGACTCGACTACGTCTATGCATTCACAAATTCTCGTGCCCAAGAGTATAAGAGTCAAAATTCTGCAACATGCTCACGACTCTCAGTGTGCTGGACATATGGGTTTTTCCCGTACTAAGTCGAGAGTTCTTGCGGCTTTCTTTTGGCCATTTGTGAATAAAGACATACGCATTTATTGTCGACCTTGCAAAATATGTCAATGTTGCCGTGTGTTCGGTTCGTTATTCCATTGGGTCTTTCATTCTATTAGTATTATTTGAATATGCATGCTTGAATATTCATCAATATCTCAGTTAATGTCCATACCTAGGTTTTCATTGACTACTGAGTGTCCAAAGAACCGTTGGTTCCGTACGAGCTTCATTATCATTAATATAAACTTCATATAAATAAGAGTTCATCAGGTCAAACAGCAATTAATACTCAAGTTGAAGCAAACTGAGCGTAACCTAAGTAATGTGGGTAAGTCCTTGCTTGAGTCCAAACGTTTATTTGACGAAACAACAGATGAAGACATTATATATATTATTCATTGATAGCATACATCTATAATTTAGTACATTGTGAATCCATATCATATTCTCAGTCCGTGTCCAGTAAAAATGAATCAACATCGCCAGAACAGCATAGCTGTGTGCACGCGTAGTTGGGGTTTCCAACGACCGACAATGAGCGTATGCGTCTGATAAATATTATCACATGGACTGAAATATTCTTCTTAGAAGTTGGTTATATACCAATCTATTGTATTACTTTATTCACATACATTTAGACTGACCCTGGGTCCCTACTTCGAAGTACTTATATAAATATGTGGCAATACAATGCCTAACACTGGACATCCATAGGACGCGTCTTCACAGCTTGACGGTCAACGTAAAAAGGGTCTCGTATCTAAGTCACGATGCGTGACCTACCAACGCCAACACGTCATAAATCGATCGTGTACATAGCGTTCAATAGACCGCGAATTCTTAATCTCCAATTATATTAAACGCTGTGTCCCTAGAAATAGCACACTGCCAAATATAGCAGACGGCTTCAATAAAATACCGTAACAGTCAAGAGGTCAAATCAAGAGGTCCACGGCATGCAGCACCTGTCCAGGCTGCAGACATTCCTATTCGGCCGTTTCAGAAAATGGCAATAGATATTATTGGCCCTTTTAAGATCAAGTCGGCCAGAGGACATCAATTTATCCTAACATGCGTTGACATGTGCACACGTTGGCCAGAGGCTATACCTCTTAAGAGCATCTCCACTGCCGATATCGCAGACGCTCTTTGGCTGATATTTTCTCGTTTGGGATTTCCCAGAGAAATATTGTCAGACCATGGCACCCAATTAATATCAGACACTATGTCGCAGGTAATGTCTACTCTGCATATTAAAAGGTCTCTGAGTAGTATTTATCACCCAATGTCTAATGGGTTAGTCGAACGTTTGAATAGAACACTCAAGAATTTATTTGGGAAGATAACTGAGGATCATCCTAGGATTGGGACAGGGTTTTACCCGCGGCTCTCTTTGCATATAAAGAGGTCCCCAACGAAAATACTGGGTTTTCTCCTTTTGAACTTGTCTTTGACGCGTGACCGCGCGGTCCTATGTCTTTGTTTCACGATCTTATAACTGCTGATAATATTAACGATGACACACAATCTTCATATGAGTATGTCATTGCTCTCGGGCAGAAGATTATCGAAGCATGCAAACTAGCAACATCCTCATCCGAATTTGCTAAAGAAAAGGCAAGGCAATTTGCAAAAAAGGGCAGATGCCTACGACAACGTTGTCCTGGCGACAAAGCACTTGTTTTGCTCCCTTGTAAAGAAAACAGACTTCTTATTGCATGGAAAGGTCCGTATACAATAGTCTCAAGAATTTCCGATGTCGACTATGTTGTCGATGTTGACGGAAACCATAAAACCTTTCACATAAACATGCTCAAGGAATTTCATGAACGACCAGACTATTTGCAGCCTATTTTCTAGGCGACGGACGATTCTCCAGTTCCACATGGTCATTACTCATCCCTGTCGGTTATACAGGATGAGGAAACTATTTTCTCAGATGTTAATCTTCCTCTTCCAGTGATTGCACTTCATTCTACGGAATCATAAAAAAACGTTACTGTTTCTCCTAATTTATCTACTGAGGAACAGCGGCAAGTCTCTTCTATGTTACAAACATTTCAGGATGTCCTTACCCACATTCCTGGACATACACATGTCATTGAACATGACATAATACTTACTGACCATAATCCTATCAGGGTCAGACCTTACCCTATCCCTATTCATTTTCAAACACAGGTCGAGAAAGAGTTAGATGAAATGATACAATTGAAGATAATTGAACCATCCACTTCAGCATACTCTTCGTCCATGGTTATTGTTCGAAAGAAAGACAATAACATACGCCTTTGAGTCGATTAACGCAAATTAAACCAAGTTACGAAGTTCGATGCTGAACCTATGCCTTTATTAGAAGATCTACTTATTAGACTTTCTAATTCTCGATTCTTTGCCAAACTCGACTTGTCGTAAGGTTATTGGCAAGTCCTCTAACTGAACGCGCCAAACCTCTTACTGCTTTCTCAACACCTAGGGGTTTGTTTCAATGGAATTTCATGCCTTTCGACCTTATGAACGCTCCAGGTACTTTCGTACGCATGATGCGTCGAATTCTCTCATATCGTTCAGATGTCATTGCATACTTGGACGATATCTGTCTTTTCAGTGATTCTTGGGAAGATCACTATTTGGGATTATATGAATTACTGTCTACTCTACGCGAGCATAATTTGACAGCAAAACCCTCTAAAGCCTATGTTGGGTTTAGTGAAATTTCTTTCCTGGGTCACCGTGTTGGGCATGGTCTCTTGAAGACAGAGGACCACAACACTTCTAAGATATTAAACATTTCTATTCCTAAGACGAAAAAGCAAGTACGTAATCTCTTAGGTTTAATACAATTTTACGGAAGATTCATTCCGAATCTGTCTTCTATTATGGCACCTCTTTCAACCCTATTGAGAAAGGGTCTCCTAATATGGTGCGCTGGTCCCAAGAATGCCAGTCTTCATTGGATCAGATTAAAACTTTTCTCATTCTATCATCTCCCCGTAGTGACGCCTAATCCACTGGGATACTAGGCCGAAACTACCTGTAATGTATATCTCTAGGAAACTGAATGCGGCAAGACTTCTAGATCGTTTATTGGCTATGGTCTGGTCAATTCTTAAGCTACAAAGATTCCTCTCGAGATGCCATTGCTCTTCAACCTTTTCATTTCACGGTACTATCTATCCGTGGTTCGGATAATGTGATGGCAGACATACTGTCTAGATGCCCACATGACTCCACTTAACTCTTGTGTCCTAGATTTCCTGATACACATTTAGACTTATGACAGTTCTTTACTATAACAATATATATTTGCACATCTGTTTTCACCTTAGAATTGTAAATTAAGTGATTTCTTTCTCTGTTACCATCTCTGGTATAACGGAGGAAGGTTGAGTTATCGCAATATAAGGGCCGAAAGTTTGCACGGCCACAGTTAATGGTTAAGAATGTATGTTTGATTACTGTATATTAGAAAATCTAACGGTTATCAAATAGAATTGTGTTATTTGTATTTTCTCAGCACATCATTGATGTTCTCGGAGAATCTTTACATTTTGCCAACCATAACGTATTATGATGTCCATACTTACCCTTCGGACGACACTATAGATGCGCCCGCTTAGACTATGATCTTGGACTTCATTGATCATTTACATAGTTAATATAGTAATATAGTCCAAGAGGAATAAGATGGACTACATTTTCTACATTGGAAGATCTGGAATATGCAGATGACATTGCACTGCTGGCACATTTACATCAACATATCCAGGAAAAAATGGATAGACTTAATAAATTTAGCCAGCAGGTGGGCTTGAACATCAATTTAAAGAAGTCTGAGGTCATGACGCTCAATGTGAGCAAACCTGAGCCCATATCAGTAAGGAATCAGCAATTGGTACAGACAGATACCTTCACATACCTAGGAAGCATAGTAACACCAGACGGTGGGGCAGGCAAAGACATCAACATCAGAATGAATAAGGCAAGAACAGCCTTCTTTAGCCTAAATAACATCTGGAAGTCCTCCCAATACAGCACAAGCACAAAATTAAGATTATACCAGAGTTGCGTGCTTTCTGTGCTTCTCTATGGTGCGGAATGCTGGATAGTCACAGAGAAGGAAATGTCAAAATTGTCCTCTTTTCACACAACATGCCTAAGAAAAATTCACCGCATCTTTTGGCCGAATACCATCACCAACCAAGATCTGCTTACTAGTAGCAAGCAAGAGGACATGCACACCATCATAGCTGGCAGACGCTGGAGCTGGGTTGGTCATGTCCTCAGAAGAGACCCCGATGCCATCACAAGAACAGCTATGCTTTGGACCCCTGAAGGAAAGCGAAAGAGAGGCCGACCAAAAAACAACTTGGCGGAGGACTGTGGAGGCTGAGATGCAAAGAATGAACCAGAGTTGGGGCACTGTACGAAGGATGGCCACCGACCGTGCAAAGTGGAATCAATTTGTTGTTGCCCTACAAGACGCCACTAGGCGTGATGGCCACTGACTGCTTTGACGGTCGGTGGTTAAGGATCGAAGAAGAAGAAGATAGTATATAACATTGTATTAAAGCAGATATTACATTTTAAAATGATGTAACCTTTCTCCTGTTAAAGTGATTGTATCACTATACTGCGGTACATTAAGATAACGACACCGCTGGTTTTTTGATGATTTTTTATCATTGCTAAACATGGAAATAAGGTACTTGATGTGATATATAAAAATTAACTTTTGCTTGCATTTTAACATTGCCAGCACTGTAGTGTACGTTGATGGCACCTCCCTGGATATGTGTATACTTAGAGAAATGCTTTCTCTAATGTTCTGAGATATATTCTCACCTGTCGCTTCTTGCGTAGAGTTAGCCTCACATTAGACGTCTTATTTATTTGTGATACTTCTCGTCTGCGCATCATTCGTGCGTTATGAGGCTGTTGTATCTTGCTTTTGGATGTATTTCAAAAAAAATATTTCATTTTGTTTTCCCGGGGGGGGGGGGGGGGGGGCGGTAAACTGTTGCGGACAGTTTCGCTGTTATTATAGACTGTTAAATGTACTTGTTTAGTTTGGGGACGTTATTTGTTAGATTCTTGATCAAAGGGTAGTTACTCACTATTTACTTTGGTTAAAGTCAAAAGTAGTTGTTACCCCCACTTGTCTTTAAAACCCAGCGGTCTAATTTTAGGACCGAAGTCTTTTTACCTGACCATATATGGCTCGAGTGGTCAGTGTTTCCTGGAATGGTTTCAGACCGCCCACCTGAGCCTAGCTCAGGGGTCTTGCGTCTAACGACGCATGCGCGACTTTTGTGCCGTGATTAAGAAAGACTGTTTGTTAAAGAGACGAGCTGTGGTTTTTAAACGGTCAAGACGTGTTGGCGTCTTTGATCTGGCTTTATGCCTGGGGAAGGAAAGTCCTCTGTGTGTGGTTTTCAAACGGTCAAGACGTGTTGGCGTCTTTGATCTGGCTTTAGATGTCTAAAGATTGTTTCCCCATATTGTATTCTATGCGCCTAGGAGGCGAGTGTGTTTTTTGGTGTTTATTCTGAAGAGATGTCAAGGTAAATTATCCTTCAAATCATTTTCTCTATTGCCAGAATCATGAATAACATTTGTTACCAGCTTAGTGACTTTTCCCTGGGCGGGAAAGAGTCCATTGAGAATACTAGACTTTGAGCTCATGAATAATGCTGACATTGTATGTATCGGGTCTGTAAATGCCCGAAGAACTTTATACCTTGTTTGTTCAAGGAATCATAGAGGACACTGTATTTAGGGGCCCGCCATATCTTGCGGCCTGCTGTATACCAGAAAATATACCTGACTTGCTGGAGTAAGAAGGGAGTTGGTTTAAACTCATATATTTGAAGACCCGTTCCCAATGCGGAGTATTTTTGCTGTAGCTGATGAAAGAGAGATAGATTGAGGTCAGCATCATATATGCACAGCTTACTGATGAACTGTTGATGCAAACTGTACTGAACTGTTATCATGTTTACGATTTCCTGAGTTTTTTCAAATGACCGTATATGTATCTTGATGTCGGCGTCCCTTGTAATCGTACTGCATTAAAGTGTTGGAAACGTCAGAGGTGTTACCAAGCTCCATGACTTTCTACATTGTGGTGCAAGAGTGTATTGTCCAGTAGATGACTGTCTTCCACGAACCTTTACACACCCATTCGCACTATTTGATGTCTACTCACGCACCACTACTGTAACACATCAACACTTTGAAGTCGAGAAATGATTGTCAACTTTATGGCGGCCAACCAGGGCCTATAACATTATGATGGCCACAGAAACGACCACAACACTATTTTTAATTGTGTTTGACAGTTCTTTGAACTGTGTTAGATCTTCTATAGTTCTCCACCCTGTCGGATATCTTTCTTTATTTAAGGGGACGTCCCAAATATTTAGTTGGTTTTTGACAAATGCTTTATGTGCTGGGTGGGTCACTTCATGTGCTACTTTACTCCAATAATTTAATCTTAGTTCTTTCCGTCTTAGACCAAGGGGCGGTATGCCAAGAGCTACTTCTAGTACTTCTACTCGTGTTGATATAAATGCACATGCAATGGTTCTAATGAACTCTGTCTAGTTTTGCTTTGTTAGAAGCTGAAGCGGAGTCATAGACTATGCTGGCATAATTTTGTTTCCCCCTGATGAAAGACTTGTAGAACATAAGCATTATTTTATTGCTCCCCCCCCTATCCACTACCTTTTACTATCCTTAGTATATTTAGGGTCCCCTACAGCTTTCTACTAAATTGTCTATATGTTTATTCCAATTTAGTTGTTTATCTAAAGTCATGCCCAGAAATCTAGTTGTTGAGGAGGTACATATTTTCTGTCCTTTAATGGTTATATTGATTTTATAATTTTTTTTTTAATTTCCTTTAATGAATATCATACCTAATGTTTTGTTTACATTAATTTGGAAACTCCAACTTTTCATCCACTCTGAAACTGTCTATTTGTTTTTGAAATTTTTGGTAAACATAGTCCAAGTTTTTTCCAGATCGCCAAATGGCACAGTCATCTGCAAATTGTGATAATGCATTCTTAATGTCGTTAAATTCATCTTCTAAATCATTTACAGCTATAGTGAAAATTGAAGGTGACATCACTGATCCTTGAGGAATCCCATTCTGTTGTTCATATATTTCTGACTTATCATTGTTTACCTGTACAGCAAAATACCTGTCCTGTAAAACGTTTTCTAGATACTTATAGGTTTTACCAGTAATGCCAATATTTTTCATTTTGTAAAGAACTCCATCTCTCCAGCATTCATCATATGCTCTAGCGACATCCAAAAAGACTGCCAATGTTTTCTCTTTCCTCTTGAACCCTAGCTTTACATCGTGTTCTAATCTTACAAGCTGGTCTATTGTACTTCTGTCTGCTCTAAACCCTAACTGGTTTGGGCTATATAACTGATTTTTTCCAGGGAGAATTTAACTCTTTTGTTAACAACAGTTTCCAGTATTTTGCCTAGTTGTGATGTTAAGGAGATAGGCCTATATGAACTTACATCATGGGCTTCCTTATTGAGTTTTAGGATGGGTACTATCATAGCTACCTTCCATGCTTTTGGTATCTTTCCTAAGCTCCAGATTTTGTTATAGATGGAAGTTATTTGTTTATAGTTTTTTGGGTACTTTCTTAAGGATTTCTTAACTAAGTATATCATGCCCTGGGGCAGTATTAGATTTTTCTTGTATTGCACTAGTTACTTCTCCCTCTGTTATATCAGCATCTAGATAGTTTGTTTCATCTATCTGGTCTGGTAGTTCTTTTGAAAACTGTATCCTAAGTCTTTCTCTTCTCTCATTTTCTTCCTGTACAAGACTACTTTTTGCACTGACTTTATAGAAATACTCAGCAAGGGCATAAGATTTTTCTTTATCTGTTTCTGCTCTCTTTAGTAGTTTGATTGTTGGCATTATTGTTCTCTTATTGTTCCCTTTGATTGCCTTAAGTTTTTTCCATACTTCCTTAATTTGTGTGCTAGGACTAAGTGATTGACAAAACTCTTTCCAGATGGTTTCTTGGGCTTTGAATATTATTCTGTTAGATTCATTCCTAATATGTTTATACTCATCATAGTTTTCTTCTGTTCTGTTATTTCTATATTTTTGTAAGGCCCTTTTTCTTCTCTCATGAATTTCTGCACAGTTTTTATTCCACCAGGCAACTGGTTCTTTATTCCACTGAGTTTTTCTTTTCTTATTAATGTTATTTATTGGTTTAAGGTGCTGTGACATATTTTTATTTGGTATATATTTTATTGCTATTTTAAGAATTTCATTGGTCAGTGTTTCTGCCCACAAGTCAGTATAATCTGATACCATGTCTTTATATTCCATCACCTCCAGCTCTAATTGGAAGGCTTCCCAGTTTGCTTTTTTATAGTTGAAAGTCGGTTTCTCTGGTCCTGGGTTTGGAATGATGTTTTCATGCATGGTTATTACAGTGGGCAGTTGATCTGAGTTTGTGTCTTGTAACACTTTCCAATTTACATTAGCCAGGTTATTAGTTGCTATACTTATGTCTATTGCTGAGTCTGTCCTGTTAGCTTGTTGATTAATCCTAGTTGCAGTTCCATCATTTAGTATTAGCAGGTCATTGTTTTCTATAAAGTCAAGTAGGCGTTTTCCTGCATTGTCTGCATGTTGTCCACCCCAAGCATAATGATGGGAATTAAAATCGCCTACTATGACTGTTTTGAGACCTAGTCTGGTGTTTATGGCGAATATTTCTTCATCTTTAATTGTACCATTTTTAGCTTATACATTTAAGATTGTTAGATTGTTTGATTCAGCTGATATAGTGACCTGGATACCTTCTATGTTGGTTGTATCAAATACTTCCCAGTCTATAATTTTAAATGTTTCGTTAACTAAGACTGCAACACCCCTCCCATACCTTCTTTCCTATCGTGCCTAAGTATCTTAAAGCCCTTACAACTATATCTACTATTTGGGATTAAAAGTGTCTCTTGAAGAGCATATATAGTGTTAGTTCCTCCTGTCTCAGCAAGCAGGGGTGCAAAATTCTTTTTGATACAATTCCACTGTATAATTATAAATCCTTCTAAGTTGAACTTTAACGTCATCTAATCTCCCCTTTATTTTTGGTTAAACTATCAAATTTGCTCTTATTCTGTATTTCCTGTACTCATAGGCCCATTATCAACCATGTTTTCAAGAAATTCCTCATTCAGACTTGTCATTTTGTACCTAATTTTGTCCACTAAATATGGTAAAAGTACCTCAACTTGTTCTTTGATAGATTCTTCTAGGTTGCTTTTGTTTTCCTGTTGTATTATGTTCTTTTTTGCCACTTTCCTATTTTCATCCAATACTACATTCGCTTCTCTGCCTAGGTTTATCTCATGTCTTTCACTTTCCATTCTTTTTAGTATTATTTCATTTTCCTCTTTTAGTTCAGACAGTTTGACTAGTATTATTTCATTTTCTTCTTTCAGTACAGTCAGTTTAGCTACATCCTGGGTAATTTGGTGCTGTATGGCTTTCACTTCTTGAAGCACTGCCTCTGCACTTTTCAGCGCATTCACATTTTCCAATGTTGTAGCTGAACTGTCTGTCTGGCTGTTTTTCTTTTGTTTTGTTAGTTACTTTCTGGTCCTTTTTATTCGACAGCTGCGTTTTAATAGTTTTAATTTCTTCTTTTACAGACTTGATATCTGCTATAACTTTAGTGTTTGTGTTTTTGTTGTTTTCTTTTATTTCTTTAATCACTGTTTTAAATGGTGTTCTTGTTAAGATGGATTCTTTTAGCGCTTGTTTGGTTTGCTGGTACACTGGACAGCCATGAAACCTAGCACTGTGGTTCCCTTTGCAGTTGATACACTTCCTGTTCCCATTCGCCTTTTTGTAGTCCCTTTGCCTTTTCACACTGTGTAGAGGGGTAAATACTGGAGCAGTATCTGCAAACTGTTTTCCCCTTACAGTGGTTTCTTCCGTGGCCGAATTTCAAACAGTTGGAGCATTGTAGCACAAGGGGAATGTAAGCTTCTGTATTCTTCTTAGTTTTCCCAAATAGTAGTTGTTGCCAGTAATTTTAATGAAAGGGAAGTGATCCGGAAATTGTTAGGTGAGCAGATTAGATAAGAGTTACATTCCTTGATTAGCTATGATGTTAGGTTAAATTGTAAGAGGGGAATTCCCTCGTATGTTCGAGAAGTAAAGTTAGAAAAGCGTGTGAATGCTAGGCAGTTCAATTGTGAAGGTGTAATCACTCCGAACTGTTGTGAGCTACGGGGTTTTAGCTATTTGTGGCTAGCCCGTGCAAGTGGTGAGACTGAGCGGGGTTTTTTGAACAGCCGGGCCTCGTATCTGTTTTAGGCGGGAGAAGTGTATTCCCGTGAGTGAGTGAGTTTTTGGGCATCGACTGGAGAGGTCGGCCCCACAGTGTGTGTTTTGGATGGTAAGCCTGTACAGTGCTGAAGATAAGAGGCCATTATTTGTGTTGTTAGCACGGCGAGGATGATGCCCGTTGCTAAAAGGATCCATATTTATATTAGAGCGCCAATGTTGAGAGCGTCTTTATTGAGGTGATTTGAGGAGGCCATTATTATTTAGGTTGTTAGCACGGCGAGGGTGATGCCCGTTGCTAAAAGGATCCATATTTATATTAGAGCGCCAATGTTGAGAGCGTCTTTATTGAGGAGATTTGAGGAGGCCATTATTATTTATGTTATTAGCACGGCGAGGATGACCGTTGCTAAAAGGATCCATGAGAATATTATAGCGCAGATTTAAGGAGGCCATTATTATTCATGTTGTCAACACGGCGAGGATGACCGTTTGCTGAGAGGATCCATATTTATATTAGAGCGCCAATGTTGAGAGCGTCTTTGATGAGGCAGGTTTATTATATAAGCACGGTGATGATGACCGTTGCTGAGAGGATCCAGTATTGATATTGTATAGTGCTAATGATTCTGAGAAGTGGAGATGTGACTATAGTACTTCCTTGTTGTGAGTTGTGTTTGACTATGTGTATTTCATATTAACGTATTATGACAATAAACAATGTTAAATGTCATTTGTAGTTCCACGACTCATACGTGCGTACCTGTAGTGTGTGAGTGAACCTACGCACACCCACTACAACATTTAACACGGTAAGAGAACAGTAGGCGTGATGGTAGTAACGCATGACCATAAAGAGCCTGCGGGGCGAAATCTATGTCAACAAACAGGTTGAATTCACTAACGGTATCTCGTGTGTAGCAGTGGTATGTAGTAGCACTAATCCTCATTAGTAACAAGACGCATTAGTAACAGTGATCTTCATGATTAACAGTAATAATTGTAATTATACCTCTTCGAGTAACAGTGGGTGTAAACAGACTATAACATTTAGACTACAGCTTGTAACATTTGGTGGACCAAACCAACGGGTCGTAACACCCACATTACATTCGCGTGACAAGAGAGTAAAGTAGGTCAAATTCTCGACCAGTTATTACAAGTGGGAACATTGAACTGTGTTATAGATGGCTCTGTGTGGGCGGAGCTTTATTCAATCGTACACAGGTATCAGCTGACTGCGGATATCCATCCTCATATTTTGGCGTGTGTAGCAACTAAACTAACTTTATCAGTTGGGTTGTATACCAAACAGCTGTTATCGGATAGCGACATTTATGCTTAATAGTTACAGTGCTTGTTCTAGTCTTTCCATATGCAGATTCAACTATAGGTGCGGTATTTTGGAGAGTTCGTTTGCAGATTATCTCAAGTCAAAAGTCACGGAGGTTGCTGTGCTGCGTTTCCTGTGTGCTGATGCTGTGTTGAGCGCATTCTACACTTTGGCAAGAACCTGAAGAGAAGAAAGTCTATTTCGTGTACCTTTCTGCGCTGGAACGTTTTTTATCTGCAGAACTTTGTGATATTTGGTGTGTTGGCGGAAGGGACGAAATTATACTCAGATAAGTGGTTTTGTATGTGTGTAAATTGTGCTGCTTTTTGCATGTCGGCGAGCCTGCCTATTTTTGAATACATCACTTGTTCTGTTGAACTGTTGTTTTGAGGTCGATAATTATATCGATTGATCGTAGAATATGTTGTTGCATAGTTAATGTATGCTATATATAGGTACAATAACAGGAATTGGTGTACAGTAAGTGATTGAGTCAGTTGAAACTCTTATAAAATGTGGATGCTCCAGGAGGATATCAAATACCGTGAACTATTAGGATTTGGAGACCGTGAGCTGACTGAGTCTGAAATAATAAGACTGCAATGTGAAAAGGAAATTGATGAAATTAATGAGATTATCGGAAAAGGAAGCTAGAAGAGAAGAAGCAACTGGACATAAAACAGAGTACCCTAGAGCAAAGAGAAAGTTTCATAGAATGTACTGCTGAAGTAAGTAAGTTACATGAAAAAGTCTCTAAACTTACAGATGATTTAGACAAATCAAACTCAGAACTTGCTAGTGAGCAAGCAAGTTTGGAGTCAGCATTGTTAAAGATAAAGCAATTGGAAACTCAGATGAAAGATAAGCAAGTTGAGGTGGAAAATATTTCACAAGTGGCTAAGCAGAATAAACAGATGTATGACAAATTGAAAATGGAGAACAATGAACATGAGCAAACTTATATAAAAATGCTTCATGAGGAGATGAATATTGTACCCCTTAAGAAGAATAATGAGATTATGAATAACAATGATGATATTAAGATTGAGTCACTACAATTAGAGTTGACTCAGTTGAGGGCAAATAAAGAACAGGACGAGAAAAAGATATTAGTAGAGTTAACGGCTGAGAAAGAGAAGGTCACTAAGATTAAAAATTTACTAGCAGAGGAAAGCTGTAAAGTTTTAAGAGCTGAGAGCTTAAGCAAGAAATTAAGTGCAGATATTGCACTTAAAGGTGTTCAAATTTCAGAAGCCAGAATGAGAATAGATGGTCTACTCGACATTCTCTTGAAGAAAAAAATATGGTCTTCTGTCAATGTTGACAGTAATAGACAAAAAGCAAAAAGTCAGTCCTATACACTTTTTGCGGATTCTAAAGTCAAGAATAGTGGAAGCAAATCTTTTCGGGGGAAATATAACTTTCAACGCAATGCCGATGATTCTAACGGTATTGGTTCCTGGCGGCAAGCTAGCAGAGGAAAATCTACAGTATTAGATAGTCCTGTAGATAATGAAAGAAACAGGAATAGATATCAAGTCAGGGTGTTAAAAACAAACCAGGTATTAAGTGAGAACTCTGATGGCTTCATAACAGGGAAGAAAGATAGCACTCCTTGTTTCGGAAAGAAAACATATTTTGTGAAAAACAATAAAGAAAATATCAAACCTTCTGGTCATACCCAGTCAAGTCAGTGTGACCCATTTCTTAAACACATTGCCATAAGCAAAGAAAAAAACAGTTTTGATAGGAGACATAACCCTGAGGTTAAGAAATACCAAGGGAGTTCATCCTACGGTAACGTTTCTTCTACTAAAAACAAGAAACAATGTGACAGATCTCAACATTGTGATCCTAAAAGTTTTGAAAACTATTGTACAAATAATTATAGCTGGTAATAATTTTTCTGCTGAAAAGCCAGTTCTATATAGTAGACATGGTTATTTAAGAAGAGATATTAATCACAACTATTGTAACTGGGATTTAAATGAGTACAACGGTTGTAATAGAGCAAATAACAATGCTCTCAAAAGCAATTATAGAAATAGCAACCAGGTTAACTGTGCTCCATATGAGAGCAAAATTATTAAAAAGCAATGTAATAAGAAGAGTAATAAGGTCTTAAATACTATTGATTGTCATGCTGGTAGTTTCAGGAAAGTGTCTCGTTCTTGGGAACGTAGTAATTTTTTTTCAGCATACAGCAGAGACAACCGTTCGTTACGGGCCAGTTGTAGCTAAACCTTCTGTGATGTCTACACATTGTAAAGGGAGGCTTGCGGAAGGTGCAAAAAGTGGTCACGACTATGCACTATCACTCGGGAGGTAATTGTTAGTTTGACTTTCAGTGTTTCATTAAATCTAACAGAGGATTATAATAGAAATTCTCATTGGTATTGTCTCGCAGCATTTGACTTTGCGAGGACTCAGCGCGCCTGTTGACATTATCGGTGGAGAATGTGGGTCACCGTGGCGCTACTATGCAATCAAGCGAAACCTGATAGCATCTGACTCAGCATTTGATGTGTCACTTTCTGGAGGGTCAAGTCATGTTCATAAAACGACGGGAGATTTTGGCGACAGATTTTTTTTTAAGAATAGTACATGTTATTGTTTGCTATATACTATATTAAATGCTGTTGTATTAAAATAGTAGTAATTTCTTTAAAACATTATGATGTTCATCATTATGCACTATTTGATTGCTATATATATATACATATATATTTTATGTGACATATATGACTGTTTCGATATTGTATCAGTTTAATTTTTTGCCATTTGTATGCTGTTATGCTTTGATTATTTGTAACATGTTTGTTGATAATGATTTGTATGTAGTTTTTGATGAATGCAGTGAGCAGTTTCAAACCTGTGCTCATTTAGATCATAATCATTTATCTTTATTTTTTTTTTGCAGCTGTAATTGTTAAGATTTTTTTTTTATAGTTACTTTCATAGATAGTCCTGATTGTAATTTTATTTTCTAAATTGAATTTGTCCCATATTTTGATACCATAATTGTTTTACATATTAACATACATATATTATATGAATTTATTGTTATGTTATGGAACGTGATTTTGTAAAATTATCTTGTATGTATCAAAAATGATCTGGTATTTGAATCATTAACATATGGTGAAACACTGATATTGGTAGAGTATGGTACCTAAGAATTTAAATAATACAATTTTCAATTTTTTTTGCAGCAGATTAATTTGATAAATATTTTTTATAAAAACTTTGCAAAGATTTTATAGGATATATCATCAGGCTGTATAACATATAAATTTACAGTTAAATAACTCTGTGAATAAGGTGAACGCTATTGTCAGTCAGAATTAACTTATAAGTTAAATTAAACTTTTTTTGGTAACATTGATAGACACATCTGATACTTTTGTTTGTTTAAAGAATATGGACAGATTGTTATAATACATACTCTAGATACATTGTGTTATGTTTATATATTTTAAAGTTGGTATACAGAAGACAGTGTGTTTTTCCCACGTGTCTTTTTTCTGACGTAATTTTTTGGAAGTGTTTGTTTAGAGATAAGATATTTTATGTTTCTCTCATTTTATTAAAAGCTAATTTCATTGTTAGTTTATTAGTTATAACTTCGAATTACTTAAATAATAATTTGATTTTTTGATAACTTATCGTTCTGAAATATGTTGTATGGTAATTTTGAGAAAAAAAAATTGTTTTTTTTTTGACATTGTAATTTATTTTTTTTTGTGCCCAGCGCTTGACTATGCGCTATGGTTGATATGTAAACGGATATTACTTCATTGAAAAATTGTTTTGTTTGATATTATGATGTATTTTTATTTAACGCTTGACTTTGCATTAGATCGAACTTAGTATCGTAATATTATTTGTTTGTGTGATGTCTTGAATTTATTTTAGGTATGGATAACTTTTGTAACTTAGTTAAATTACTTACTAGGCTTTGTTTAGTTATAAACTATTTGTTGTAGTAATATACTTTGACATTCTGTTTTGTGCCTTGTAATCATGTTTGTTTTTAATGTTGAAATACTTTGTCTGATTTAAACATTTATTAGTACGTATTGGGATTGACTTTCTCTGTGGTCATGCCTTTGCTTTCAATTCGTCTTTGGTGTCTATTCTTCATTTCATTTTATATCTCTGTTGTCTTTTCGATATGTGTTCATATCTTGTTTATACTTAGGTATTATATCTTCGTTTCTCTTCTTTCTATACTTATACTTTCATTCGTTGTATTGTTGGGTTAATTATATAACTTAATATCATGTAATTAGTACGGTATTTGTATTTATTGTACATGAAATTGTTTTACTTATTCGTCATCATGTGCTATTGTTGATTGTTTCTCATTTTTCGATTTCTTACTTTCCTTTACTACAGATCATTCTTCTTTTGCTTGATCTTGTTCTTTCACTTACTATTGGTTGATTCTTGTACTAAATGTACTTAGTTTGGGTTTGTATTAAGATTAATTTTAGTATGCTTGCATGATTATGTTGGATGCTTTAGTTGTTATTTCAATTTATTGCTGATATTTTTTGTAGATTTACTATTTCGACTTGTCATAGGTACATTTTTGGTAGCCATAGGATATAATTTCATTAATCTTTAAATTTTTGGTTCTTAAATTTTCAAAAAAAAAATGATAAATTATTTTTTTCCCGGACGGGGTGGCAAACTGTTGCCAGTAATTTTAATGGAAGGGAAGTGATCCGGAAATTGTTAGGTGAGCAGATTAGATAAGAGTTACTGATGCGTGATGCCATATGATGATGGATGGCATCCGCATGTCTGGTTTTGTGTAGTGTGTAGATGTGTTCAGTCAAAACAATGTTCATGCAACAATAACAGGGCAATCCACATAGGACGTCAGTAAACTCACGACGTATAAAGTCAATGAGTCTTGAAACAGCCGTTGACGTTTTTCTTCATTATTTATTGTGGACGCCACAGTGACAAAATGGTTACGCAAATGTGTAGGCACATCAAACAGTCATTATCACAGCAGCATTCAATACAGCAATAGACGGTAGACAGCATTACAATGATGAGTCAGATGCATGTTATATTTCATAGTGCTGTAAATGTAGTCAGGTGGAAAACTCCATCCTTTTCTATAACAGCCAGGAGATAACCAGATGTATGAGATCAGTTCACTCTCCTTAGTTTGACTTCAGCAAGACAGACACGTCTGCCGAAGTATAAATAATGTCCTCAAGAATATCCTCTAGATAATAAAGGTTTTCTAAACCTAGTTCATTTAACAAAGTAGCAAGTAATGGTCCTTGGTACATGCATCAACCGATGCAGTACAATGCAGCGACATGTGAGCTGGGAAAGAACATCTCGTGACGACGACTTTCGGAGACAGGCTATGAATCGAAATCGCTCACGACCCAAAATCGATAGAGTTAATGAAAAAGTCAATTTACCTTGCTTTCATGAAATACACAGAAATATCACGCCTCCCGACATGTGGGAAAACACTAGAGGTATTATCTCGACTAAACGGAATATCCATAAGAGGACTACACATCCCTGACAGAACAAAAAAAAGCGGAGATCCCCTCTTCAACGAGGCATCTCTTTCGCCATTCCAAATCGCTCACTCCCACTAGTGGTGGGCGGAAACCGATCGACCAAACAACAAGACAAGTCATGCGCAGTCCAGCGCAAAAAAAACCACAGCTCAAAAGTTAACTGCATTCGATACTAACGCGAGAAGACAAATGCTTACCGAGAAAAGTGACTATAGATTTCAAGCAGTTGTTGCCCTTGCGTTATAAAACAGATATTGAAATAAAACGATGTTGCGAGAATTTATCACGCAACATATCACCACCTCCTCCCGATAAAAAAAAAATGTGGAACATATTTTTTTTTCAATATCAAAGAGCAAGCGATAAGCGGCTCAAAACGCACGAATTATGCGCTGATAATTAAATTGCCAAACAATAGGCTAATTATAGAGTGTCTGGTGAGGATATACCTCAACAGAAAAATAAATATGTCTCAAAAAATATTCACATCGGGGAGGTGTCACCAACACACATCACGTTAGCATGTAAACACAATATACGTATGCAAGTTACTATAATCATCATTAAACAGCATACTCTAATATTGTCTTTAAAAAATGGATGTACAAATCTGATAGGAAAATTTAAATAGTACATTCTTTGACATGTAATGACATAAGTACATAGTAAAGTTAAACTACATGACGATCCAGGACATATGCTCTGGTATTCCGAGGGTAAGTACACAATCTAGAACTCGTAAGGTAAGTCCTCAGCTCAACAATGACATTCTGAGAAAGTACAAGCAATATAATGCTAATTAATAACTAATATGCTTCATAAGGTACAATACATTATTAATAATTGTGGCTGTTTAGTAAACTAACGGCCCTTATATTAACTACTCAGTCCTCCTCTATCATTTTAAAAAAACGAACAGAAGAAGATGACAACAAAGCACGATAGTGTGTACATATAAAGTAAGTACAGATGTGCTAATCTATTGTAGAAATATAGGTGTGTTATGACTCTGTAATATATAGAAATATAGGACAGAAGTATTAGTTGGAGTCATGTGGGCATCTAGACAAAATGTCAGCCATCACATTATCCGCACCACGGATAGCTCGTACCGTGAAGTGAAAAGGTTGAAGAGCTATAGCATATCGAGTGGATCTCGAACTCTTCAAATTCTTAGTCTGAATAGCTGTAAGAGCTTTCTGATCAGTCTCTAGAATGAAATGTGCGCCCAGGAGGAATCTTTGTAGCTTTAGAATTGACCAAACCATCGCTAACAACTCACGGTCTAAAACCGAGTAGTTCCTCTCTGCCGCATTTAGTTTTCTAGAAATGTACATAACAGGATCCAGAGTATTTGCATATTCTTGCATCAGTGCTGCTCCAATCCCAGTGGATGAAGCATCACTCCGAAGAACAAAAGTCCTATCAAGAGTAGGTAATCTTAAGATGGGAGGAGAAGAAAATATATTCTTGATTTGGTCTAGTGAAGATTGGCATTCTTCAGACCAACGGACCAGATTAGGCGAACCTTTCTTCAACAATGCTGAGAGAGGTGCCATGATCGAAGATAAATTTGGAATAAATCTCCCATAAAATTGAATTAAACCTAAGAGACTCCTAACTTGTTTCTTCGTTTTAGGAACAGAGATGTTCAGTATTTTGGAAGTATTGTGGTCTTCTGTCTTCAAGAGACCATGACCAACACGATGACCCAGGAAAGAGATTTCACCAAAACCAACAAAAGCTTTAGAAGGTTTTGCTGTCAAATTATTCTCACGTAGAGTGGACAGTAAGTCATATAACCCTAAATAGTGATCTTCCCAGGTATCACTGAAGAGACAGATGTCATCTAAGTATGCGATGACATCCGAACGATGTGACAGAATTCGACGCATCATGCGAACGAAAGTGGCAGGGGCGTTCATGAGACCAAAAGGCATAACATTCCATTGAAATAGACCCCTAGGTGTAGAAAAAGCAGTAAGAGGTTTGGCATGCTCTGCTAAAGGCACTTGCCAATAACCTTTAGACAAGTCAAGTTTAGTGAAGAATCTAGAATTAGAAAGTCTAATCAGTAGATCTTCTAACAAAGGCATCGGTTCAGCGTCGAACTTTGTGACCTGATTCAATTTGCGATAATCAACGCAAATTCGTATGTTCTTATCCTTCTTCCGGACAATAACCATGGAAGAAGAATATGGTGAAGTCGATGGTTCAATTATATTTAATTGAATCATTTCATCCAATTCCTTTTCCACTTGCGACTGAAAGTGTATAGGAATAGGATACGGCCTAACCCTAATTGGATTATTGTCGGTAAGAATTATGTCATGTTCTATGACATCTGTGTGTCCAGGAATGTCAGTGAGAACATCCTGAAATGTTTGTAACATCGACAAGTCTCGTCGATGTTCGTCACCAGAAAGATTAGGAGAAACAGAAACGTTTTTCCAAGATTCCGTGGAATGTAATGGAACCACTGGAAGGGGAAGGTTGACATCAGAGAAGGTAGCTTCCTCATCCTGAATGACAGACAGGGATGAATAATGACCGTGAGGTGCAGGAGCATCATCCGTTGCCTGGAAAATAGGCAGCAAATAGTCCGGACGTTCGTGAAATTCCGAAAGCATGTTTATGTGGAAAGTTTTATGCTTTCCATCAATATCGACCACATAGTCAACATCGGAAATCCGAGAGACTATTGCATACGGACCTTTCCATGCAATAAGAAGTCTATTTTCCCTACTGGGGAGTAGGACGAATGCTTTGTCACCTGGACAAAGTTGTCGTAGACATCTATTCTTGTTAGCAAACTGTCTTGTCTTCTCTTTAGCAATTTCTGATGAAGCAGTTGCTAGCTTACATGCCTCAATGATCTTTTGTCTAAGAGCAATGACATACTCATATGAGGATTGAGTTTCATCGCTAATATCATCGGCAGTGATGAGATCGTGTAATAAAGACATAGGGCCGCGTGGACGCGCGCCAAAGACAAGTTCGAAGGGAGAAAATCCTGTGTGTTCATTAGGGACTTCTCTATAGGCAAAGAGAGCCGCGGGTAAAACCCTGTCCCAATCTTGAGGATGATCTTCAGTTATCTTACCAAGCAAAGTCTTGAGCGTTCTATTCAGACGCTCAACTAACCCATTAGACATAGGATGGTAGATATTACTGAGAGATCGTTCAATATGTAAGGTAGACATTACCTGTGACATAGTGTCAGATATGAGTTGAGTGCCATGGTCTGACAATATTTCTCTGGGGAACCCCAAGCGAGAAAATATCAACCAAAGAGCATCTGCGATATCTGTAGTAGATATGCTCTTAAGAGGAATAGCCTCTGGCCAACGTGTGCACATATCGACACATGTAAGGATAAACTGATGTCCTCTGGCCGACTTGACCTTAAAAGGGCCAATAATATCTATGGCCATTTTCTGAAACGGCCGAATAGGAATGTCAGCAGCCTGGATAGGCGCAGCATGTCGTGGTCCTCTAGATTTGACCTCCTGACATACCTTGCATGATCGGCAGTAAATACGAATGTCCTTATTGACAAAAGGCCAAAAGAAAGCCGCAAGGACTCTCGACTTCGTACGGGCAAAACCCATATGTCCAGCACATTGCGAGTCATGAGCATGTTGTAATATTTGGACTCTCATGCTCTTGGGAACAAGAATTTGCGAATGTGCCGACGTAGTCGAATCTTGTACTGCAATCCAAGATTTTCTATTTGTATCCTGATTCGGATCACCTTTCTTCGCAAGAACGAAGAATTTTTTTAAAGAAGGATCTTCTTCTTGCAATTTTATGAAAGAGTCACGAGTAATTACTAAGTGACTATCTTGGCTATCAACTTCATTATCACTATTCAGTGAAGTTTCGGGTGTTTGTAGAGCTTGTGCTCTTGTAACTACTGCATTTGTAGCTTGCATGTTATTATCTTCCCAAGCAGCAATCTGCTGTGGGGTACACTCCCTAACTCCGTGAATACGACCAATAATAAGGTCCGCAATAGGATTAGGTAAGAGACAAGCATGCACATCTCCAGTAAAGAAAGGAGTGGCAATGCGAATTACAGCAGTAGGATATTTTTCTAGAGTGCCGCCAAATGTGACACATTTAATAACCCTTCCTGTAGCACAAGATGGATCTACAAGCGATTGTCTAACACCAATAGTGGTGCATCCGGAATCGAAAAGTAGTGAGACCGGAGTATCATTAACAAGACCCTTATGTAGAATTAAAGAACCCCTCCCGTCATGCGCAACAGCAGCAGGAAGAGCGGGAAGTGGGTGACCACAACTCAAAGTAGTTATGGTACCCGGTTCGAATAAAGTACTGCATTGGGGGCATTTGTTTGCTCTCTCAAAGTCAAAAGCAGAACTAGTGACAGCGTCAAAGTTTTTACTATCAACAACATGATTACAGGCTCCCTCAGTTTCCTGTTGTACAGCATTAGCCTGCTGATATCTCTTTTTTTTGTGTTGAGATCTACCCCGACTATTATTACCTCTGAAGTTATCAGAGTTATTATTATCTCTGCAGTTATTATTGTCTCTATTGTAATTGTTATACTGGTTCGAATTCCAGTTTCCACGATTACTATCATGTTCACATTGATGCGAACATCTATTTGTTTGGTTCTGAGGTCTTCGGCAGGAATAACCTCTATTACCATATCCTCTTTTGAAATGCTTATAATTATTAGGGTGATAGTAACGACCACTATCAGGTTGTCTCCAATTCTTCGAAGAAGAATCACCATGAAATTGATTTCCATGATTTTGACAGAAATTACCGCTGCCCTTTCTATCAAAATTTTGTTGGGATCTACGAGCAAAGTTTTGACCATACGGAGCTGCCGAAGCAACTGGTAAACCTTCTTTCACCTTAGAGTTACCCATGGTTATGTGTGGGTGCGCAGTTACGTATTGGCAACAGAAATCTTCCATTTCTTTTATTGTTTTAGGTTTACGTTCATGAAGGAAAGCAAGGAAAGACTCATTGACAGACGACATGACTTTGTCTCTAAGTATTAAGTCCATAAGTCCTTCATAAGTTTTTTTCCGTCTTAGATAGTTCAACCCATCGTGAGAAAGTAATGCGTATTCTTGCAATAAACTCGGAGAATTCAACTCCATTTTCAGGTAACATGTTTTTAAATTGTAGACGATAGCCGTCTTCGTTAAGCTGATATTTCTTTAACAAAGCGGCCCTGACAACCTCATAATTGCTCTTGTCAGGTTCATCCACCATATTTAATATACTTAGAGCTTTACCTGTCAGTATCCCTGATAACTGATAAACATATTTTGCTTTGTCTATGTTATGAGCTGTACATGCTTGTTCAAATCTGTCCAGATAGAACATTATGTCATCACTGGAAGGACTAAATGTTGGTAACTTAATCTTAAAAGTATCATTATTAGCCTTCCCAGAAGATGAACCCTTGTTTGAATCATTACCATTACTCATGCTCGTCAATTTCAATTTCTCCAACTCTAAAGCTAAGAGTTTTTCTTCATGTTCCATTTTTGCTTTCCTCTCATCAGACTCTCTTTGTAACTTCCTTTCTTCAGCTTGAGCCTGCATTTGAAGTCTTTCATTTTCAGCTTCTTTTTCAAGTCTTTTATTTTCAGCTTCTTTTTCAAGTCTTTTATTTTCAGCTTCTTTTTTCAAGTCTTTTATTCTCAGCTTCTTTTTCAAGTCTTTTATTCTCAGCCTCTAGCTGTAGCTTTCTTTCCTCAGCTTCTGATTCCCTTTTTTGTTTTTCCATTTCCATTTGGAATCTCTTTTCATCCACCTGCATCTGCAGTTTCTTTTGTTCAGCTTCCATATGCAGTTTCTTTTGTTCAGCTTCCATTGCTTTATCATATCGAGCAGTTGCAAATTCTTCTAACTTATCACCAGTCTTCCCAAGCAATTTACCCTGCTCAATAAAGTGCTCAAATGTAGACATGTTGTCTAACATATGAGTCCAAAACCTGAAATAATTAACTAATTTATTTCAAACCTAAGTGTAACAAGTCTTAATTAAGCACTTGTATATTCACATCACATTATGTTATCCCAGTCTCTGTGGGAAACAAGTCTCCAATCAAAGAACTTGTATATGAAATATCAGCACTCAATTCTTGATCATAAGTGCACTTCTCATTCAATAGTGCACGACACTATTCATCATTCATTTTCATCAGTGTAGTAACAGTGCATTAGCATAGCCCATTAACTAATTACTATAACTGTAAACAATGACTATGTAAACACATGCAGAATGTAAACATTGAAAATGTAAACAATACAAACAATGTAAACAATAACAATGTAAACAATAACAAAGATCAGCAACAATACAAAAACTTTCGCAGAAATCAACTAAAAATAAAGCAGAAATTAATGAAATATCACAAAAAATGTGACGATATCTGCGATAGAATTAAACAAAATACATGACACCACAGTGTATAAACAAAAATGTTGTATGAAACTAAATTATAGACAAGAGTAGGTTAACAAATACAAACAAATCACAACAAAACTAAAGAATGTGAAATAATAACGAAAACAATATTAAAACATGTCATCACAACTAACATAAATAGCAACAGAAGTCGCTTAGCAAATTCCAGTATCGGAAATTTGCAAACCCTACAGAAAACGCTCACAATAGACGACCTCTATGACGTGGCATAATCTAACGGAGACACCACCCAACCGAGAACCCGCTGAAATACAAACATATAAATATACAAATAACATATAAACATATAACATATAGAATGAGATGATACACAGAAGACTCAGCAGAAGTATAAGGGCACAGTTTACATACAAACAGGCCACTTAACTTAAAGGCTTCCAATCGTAGAACAGCAGAAAAACGGATGTCAATCAACGTCCTAAAGAGCGAAGCTCCAACGATGATGGCACATCTGAACTGCTTCCACTGCTAACACGATGGTACAAGAGCTTCTGAAATACTGTGTGTTGAATTGTTTCGGCACTTGACCTTCTAATCCAAAAGTAAGTTGATGGAAATCGGTACTTGGCCTTCTTCAGAAAACAACCCGTTTCAACCGGCACTTGACCTTCTCAAAAAACGACAGCACTTGAACCTTGACAGCAGCAACTTGCTTGACTTGCGTAAAAGATAACAGCAGTCCGAGTTATCCGGCAACATGTAACAACGCCGGGTACTGTCAAATTCTTGTTTCCGTCAAAAAGTTGAAATTTTGACTTTTACCGGGCAACGCCGAGTACTTTGAAAATTTTGAAGATGTTGACTGTATTGAAGAATGTTAATTTCTTGAAGGATGCTGATGAATTCTTGTTGAAAATGAAGTGGGTAAGGGACCCCCGTGTTTGCTAGTACCAGAATCAAACCAGCTTATGGCCACCAAATGATGCGTGATGCCATATGATGATGGATGGCATCCGCATGTCTGGTTTTGTGTAGTGTGTAGATGTGTTCAGTCAAAACAATGTTCATGCAACAATAACAGGGCAATCCACATAGGACGTCAGTAAACTCACGACGTATAAAGTCAATGAGTCTTGAAACAGCCGTTGACGTTTTTCTTCATTATTTATTGTGGACGCCACAGTGACAAAATGGTTACGCAAATGTGTAGGCACATCAAACAGTCATTATCACAGCAACATTCAATACAGCAATAGACGGTAGACAGCATTACAATGATGAGTCAGATGCATGTTATATTTCATATTGCTGTAAATGTAGTCAGGTGGAAAACTCCATCCTTTTCTATAACAGCCAGGAGATAACCAGATGTATGAGATCAGTTCACTCTCCTTAGTTTGACTTCAGCAAGACAGACACGTCTGCCGAAGTATAAATAATGTCCTCAAAGAATATCCTCTAGATAATAAAAGGTTTTCTAAACCTAGTTCATTTAACAAAGTAGCAAGTAATGGTCCTTGGTACATGCATCAACCGATGCAGTACAATGCAGCGACATGTGAGCTGGTGTTTTGGATGGTAAGCCTGTACAGTGCTGAAGATAAGAGGCCATTATTTGTGTTGTTAGCACGGCGAGGATGATGCCCGTTGCTAAAAGGATCCATATTTATATTAGAGCGCCAATGTTGAGAGCGTCTTTATTGAGGTGATTTGAGGAGGCCATTATTATTTAGGTTGTTAGCACGGCGAGGGTGATGCCCGTTGCTAAAAGGATCCATATTTATATTAGAGCGCCAATGTTGAGAGCGTCTTTATTGAGGAGATTTAAGGAGGCCATTATTATTCATGTTGTCAGCACGGCGAGGATGACCGTTTGCTGAGAGGATCCATATTTATATTAGAGCGCCAATGTTGAGAGCGTCTTTATTGAGGAGATTTGAGGAGGCCATTATTATTTATGTTATTAGCACGGCAAGGATGACCGTTGCTAAAAGGATCCATGAGAATATTATAGCGCAGATTTAAGGAGGCCATTATTATTCATGTTGTCAGCACGGCGAGGATGACCGTTTGCTGAGAGGATCCATATTTATATTAGAGCGCCAATGTTGAGAGCGTCTTTGATGAGGCAGGTTTATTATATAAGCACGGTGATGATGGCCGTTGCTGAGAGGATCCAGTATTGATATTGTATAGTGCTAATGATTCTGAGAAGTGGAGATGTGACTATAGTACTTCCTTGTTGTGAGTTGTGTTTGACTATGTGTATTTCATATTAACGTATTATGACAATAAACAATGTTAAATGTCACCTGTAGTTCCACGACTCATACGTGCGTACCTGTAGTGTGTGAATGAACCTACGCACACCCACTACAACATTTAACACGGTAAGAGAACAGTAGGCGTGATGGTAGTAACGCATGACCATAAAGAGCCTGCGGGGCGAAATCTATGTCAACAAACAGGTTGAATTCACTAACGGTATCTCGTGTGTAGCAGTGGTATGTAGTAGCACTAATCCTCATTAGTAACAAGACGCATTAGTAACAGTGATCTTCATGATTAACAGTAATAATTGTAATTATACCTCTTCGAGTAACAGTGGGTGTAAACAGACTATAACATTTAGAGTTAGCGCCGTTAACAGTGGTGACAAAAAAATATCGGTGTATCAGTAGTGTTTTAGGGTTTCCCTCCCTTCTGGCGTTATTACTACCACTGGGTTACTGATAAGGGTGGTTTTAGGCTGATACTGGCCACTATGAACATTTACAGGTGTAAGTCCAAGTTGTTGATAAACTGTAGCCAAGTAAGTACCACCCCTATCGACACCAGGAATAATATAGGCTGTGGTGATGGTGTCTTGTCTGGTTTGTTGTTGGTGTGGGTGTAGGTGTGACGTAGTTTCACAGTTCCACAACACAGAAGTTATGACATGTATGAGTCATAGAAATGTTAACTGCGGGTGACGTTTCATCATTTATTTCGGACGCCACAATGACAGATAATGATACATCCATTTCACACAAAAAAAGTCGTGGACATGACAGTTCATAGTATTCATCATTAATAAAGTTTCTTCATGGATCTGCATACATTCTCTAAGTTGATATAGGTAATCCTAGCTGACGATAGCCTCAGCTTCATATCATAAATATTCATAAATATCAGTACTCCTCTCTGATGCTGACTGATCAGATGTACAAAAATAAGTCTATTACTATCCGCACGAGAATGGCATTTCAGGAGTACAGGTCAAGCTGACCTTTATAGCATCCCTAAGTCTAACCCTCGACATAGGTGCAATCGCTGGCATAGCGAAGATCCTAGAACATAGAAATTGTTCTCTGGGCCTAGAGTGACCCGTATATATATATAGATCACAGGTATGAAGATACCTGGGGTGTAATTCCTATTATAAGAACCTCTCCTTTCTGTAACATACAAGCGAGCAGAGAACGACAAAAATGTCAAACATCTAGGTAGATCACAGAGTTCAATAAAGGACGGTATTACCTTGCTTCAGAATCAACACCACAAAACATACGCCTCCAGGCGTTTTTCGAATCATATAGGGAAAGCCTCGTTAGATAACTAACTCACAGGAGGACTACAGAATTCCCTATCAAAATCACAGACGCAGCATGGCGTCCTCTCGGCTCAGTACATCTTCTCGACCCCCTGGGCGGAAGACTATTCTAACCCTCTTAAAGTCCAGACATGCGCAGAACGCATACGCCTGAGTAACACTCAAAACGAGACGATGAAGGAAACATTCCAACAAAGCTATGTTCAGAAATCATGCCTTATATGGACAGCAAATAGAATCTCAACAATGGTTTCAATCATTCCAAGAAACAGTTGACCGATACTACCATATAAGGATAATGACTACACATCGTTCTAAAAAATGGACTAGCCAGTCAACCAACAAGAGAAGGTAACTACCATTAAGAATGTAATCGCAGTCAAACAAGGATTATCTACCTTTTGATCAAAAAATTTAAAGTGTACAATTCATACAGATTAATTACACACAGTCTTAGAAAAAATTCTGTGCGTAACAGATTACCGCACCCCCCGGGAAAAAAAATGAAACATTTTTTTAAAATCCAAGAGCCAGAAACACCAGGCTCGTAACGCACGTATGATGCGCGGATATAATGCCTAATATGAGGCTAGCTCAACGCATGGAGCGATAGCTGAGATTATATCTCAGATTCTTAGAGAAAATATTTCCCTAAGTGTACACGTATATTCCAGGGAGGTGCCACCAACATACGCCACAGTGATGGCAACATCATAATGTAAGCAAAATTATACTCACATAAATACAAATATGTTATCATAGTATGAAGTGTAATGAACTACACATTTTAAACCAAAAATACATTCATGATACAATGCATTACTAGTCAATACTAATAAATCAGCTGTTCCTCGTAGACATGGATATAATCGTTCCAAAGTAGGTAAGAACTTGACATACTTCATGGTTGACATAATGTCCATACTCTCGCAGACGTCAATGATGTGCTGCGAAAACATCAATAACACAAATCGTTATGGTATATGCTAAATTTCTTAATACATTAATCAAAATACAATATATAAATTGTGGCCATGTGAACTTTTGGCCCGTATATTGCCAACTATGCCTTCTTCCGTTATACCAAAATCAGTAACAGAACAAGGCAATTATACAGTACAATGCTATAAATTCCCAAAATGAGCACATATGTGCTAATATATCCTTATAGTAGAGAACTGTTATAGATCTCGACGTTTAACAGGAAATATATATATGACAGAAGAATTAAGTGGAATCATGTGGGCATCTAGACAGAATGTCTGCCATCACATTATCCGAACCACGGATAGCTCGCACCGTGTAATGAAAGGGTTGAAGAGCTAATGGAGGACAGATTCGGAATGAATCGTCCGTAAAATTGTATCAAACCTAAGAGACTACGCACTTGTTTTTTCGTCTTAGGGACAGAAATGTTTAATATTTTTGAAACATTGTGGTCCTCTGTCTTTAAAAGACCATGACCAACACGATGACCCAGGAAAGAAATCTCGCTAAATCCTATAAAGGCTTTAGAGGGTTTTGCAGTTAAATTATACTCGCGAAGAGTAGACAGCAATTCGTATAAACCCAGATAATGATCTTCCCAGGAATCACTGAACAGACAGATATCGTCTAAGTATGCTATGACATCTGTACGATATGAGAGAATTCGACGCATCATGCGTACGAATGTAGCAGGGGCGTTCATAAGGCCGAAAGGCATGAAATTCCATTGAAATAAACCCCTAGGTGTAGAAAAAGCAGTAAGAGGTTTGGCTCGTTCAGTTAAAGGAACTTGCCAATAACCTTTTGACAAGTCAAGCTTAGTAAAGAATCGAGAGTTAGAAAGTCTAATAAGTAGATCTTCTAATAAAGGCATAGGTTCAGCATCGAACTTCGTAACTTGGTTCAATTTGCGATAATCAACGCAAAGGCGAATGTTATTGTCTTTCTTTCGCACAATAACCATGGACGAAGAGTATGCTGAAGTGGATGGTTCGATTATCTCCAATCGTATCATCTCATCCAATTCTTTCTCGACTTGTGACTGAAAATGGATAGGTATAGGATAGGGTCTGACTCTGATAGAATTATGGTCAGTAAGTACTATGTCATGTTCAATGACACGTGTGTGTCCCGGAATGTCGGTAAGGACATCCTGAAATGTTTGTAACATCGAAGAGACTTGTCGATGTTCATCAGCGGAAAGATTAGGAGAAACGGTAACGTTTTTCCAAGATTCCGTAGAATGAAGTTGGATCACAGGAAGAGGGAGATTGACATCAGAAAAAGTAGTTTCCTCATCCTGTATAACTGACAGGGATGAGTAATGACCATGAGGTACTGGAGAATCGTCCGTCGCCTGGAAAATAGGCTGCAAATAGTCAGGTCGTTCATGAAATTCCGAGAGCATATTTATGTGGAAAGTTTTATGCTTTCCATCAATATCGACAACATAGTCGACGTCGGAAATTTTAGAGACTATTGCATACGGACCTTTCCATGCAATAAGAAGTCTGTTCTCCCTTGAAGGAAGTAGGACGAATGCTTTGTCACCTGGACAAAGTTGTCGTAGACATCTGTTCTTATTGGCAAATAGCCTTGCCTTTTCTTTAGCAAATTCGGATGAGGAAGTTGCTAATTTGTATGCCTCGATGATCTTTTGCCTAAGAGCAATGACATACTCATAAGACGATTGAGTGTCATCGCTAATATTGGCGGCAGTGATAAGATCGTCACAACGGGCTGATCACCCGTTGCCAGTCACTTCGATTACGGAAACAACAGCAAATGGGTTGATTTGCCGTTGCCCTAAAGACGCCACTAGGCGTGATGGGAAACAATGGCAAAGAAAACCTATCTGCTGTTGCCCTAAGACGCCACTAGGCGTAATGGCCACTGACTGCTTTGACGGTCTGTGGCTAAGGACAGAAGAAGAAGAAGAAGAAGATAAGATCGTGAAGTAAAGACATAGGGCCGCGCGGTCGCGCGCCAAAGACAAGTTCAAAAGGAAAAAACCCTGTGTGTTTATTGGGGACCTCTCTATAAGCAAAGAGAGCCGCGGGTAAGACCCTGTCCCAATCCTGAAGATGATCCTCAGTTATTTTCCCAAGTAAATTCTTGAGTGTCCTATTTAAACGCTCAACTAACCCATTAGACATTGGGTGATAGATGCTGCTGAGAGACCTTTTAATATGTAAGATAGACATTACCTGTGACATAGTGTCCGATATAAGTTGAGTGCCATGGTTTGACAATATTTCTCTGGGGAATCCCAAGCGAGAAAATATCAGCCAAAGAGCGTCTGTGATATCGGCAGTGGAGATGCTCTTGAGAGGTATAGCCTCTGGCCAACGTGTGCACATATCGACACATGTAAGGATAAACTGATGTCCTCTGGCCGACTTGATCCTAAAAGGACCGATAATATCTATTGCCATTTTCTGAAACGGCCGAATAGGAATGTCAGCAGCCTGGATAGGCGCAGCATGTCGTGGTCCTTTAGATTTGACCGCCTGACATACTTTGCAAGATTGACAGTAAATACGTATGTCCTTGCTCACAAATGGCCAAAAGAAAGCCGCAAGAACCCTCGACTTTGTACGGGAAAAACCCATATGTCCAGCACATTGTGAGTCATGAGCATGTTGCAATATTTGCAATCTCATACTCTTAGGCACAAGAATTTGAGAATGTGTAGACGTAGTCGAGTCTTGTACCATACGCACAAGTACGCCGTTCTTCATAGAAATCCAAGACTTTCTATTTGTATTTGTATTCGGATCACCTTTTTTTTTGCTAGAATGAAGAATTTTTGTAAAGAAGGATCTTCTTCTTGCAATTTTATAAAAGAGTCACGTGAAATAATCAAGTGACTATTTTGGCTATTCACTTCATTATTATCAGTTAATGAAGTTTGAGGTGTTTCTAGAGCTTGTGCTCTTGTTACCACTGCATTGGTAGCTTGTATATTTTGTTCCTCCCAAACAGCAATCTACTGTGGGGTACATTCCCTAACTCCGTGAATACGACCGATAATAAGGTCCGCAATAGGATTTGGAAGAAGACACGCGTGGACATCTCCCGTAAAGAAGGGAGTAGAAATATGTATTATGGCAGTAGGATATTTTTCCAAAGTGCCACCAAATGTGACACATTTGATCACCTTTCCTGTAGCACAGGATGGATCTACAAGAGATTGCCTAACACCAATAGTAGTACATCCAGAATCAAAAATGACTGAGACTGGATTACTATTTACAAGACCCTTATGTAGGATAAGAGAACCTCTCCCGTCATGCGCAACTGCAGCAGGAAGAGCGGGAAGAGGATGACCACAGCTTAAAGTAGTTACGGTAATCGGTTCGAACAAAGTACTGCATTGGGGACATTTAGTTGCCCTACTAAAGTCAAAGGTAGAACATGTGATAGCACTAGAGTTTTTATCATCATCACATTGTTTACATGCTCCCTGAGACTCTTGCTGTACAGAGTTTGCCTGTTGATATCTCTTTCTTTTATGTTGCGATCTACCGCGACCATTATTGCCTCTGCAATTATCATTAAACTCTCTACTGTAATTGTTATCCTGGTTTGAATTCCAGTTTCCATAACTGTCAGTACCATTTCTATACTGTTGAGAACCTCTATTATATTGGTTTTGAGGTCTCCGCGAAAAATAGTTTCCTCTGTACTGACTACCTTTGCGAAAATGTCTAAAATTATTGGGAGTAGTATACCGTGAAGTATCAGCTTGTCTCCATTTCTGCGAAGAAGAATCACCCTGAAATTGATTGCTATGATTCTGAGCATAATTACGGTTACTCTTCTTATTAAAATTTTGTTGGCTACCCTGAAATATACGCATGAAATTTGGGCCATAAGGTGCTGCCGAAGCAACTGGCAGACCTTCTTTTACTTTAGAGTTGCTAATGGTTACGTGAGGATGCGCAGTGACATACTGGCAACAGTATTCTTCCATTTCATTTATGTTTTTAGGCTTACGCTCATGAAAAAAAGCAAGAAAAGATTCATTGACAGAAGACATAACCTTGTCTCTAAGTAGTAAGGCCATACGTGCTTCATATGTATGTTCTGTCTTAGACAGCTCAACCCAACGTGTAAAAGTAAGACGTATCTTTGAAATGAATTCAGAGAATTCCACTCCAGTTTCTGGCAACATATTTTTAAACTGAAGACGATAGCCGTCTTCGTTAAGTTGGTATTTCTTTAACAAGACCGCCCTGACAACCTCATAATTGTTCTTGTCAGGCTCATCTACCATGCTTAACATACTCAAAGCATCACCTCTAAGTATATTGGACAACTGATAAACATACAGTGATTTATCTATGTTATGTGTTTTACATGAACGTTCAAATCTATCCAGATAAAACGTTATATCGTCACTGGAAGCATTGAATGCTGGTAGCTTCATCTTAAAAGTACTAGCATTAAACTTATCTGACACCTTATTTGCATCATTAGCATTACCCATGTTCATCAATTTCAACTTTTCTAACCCCAAAGCTAAGAGTGTTTCTTCATGCTCCATTTTTGCTTTTCTCTCCTCAGCCTCTCTTTGTAACTTTCTTTCTTCAGCCTCTCTTTGTAACTTTCTCTCTTCAGCCTCGGCTTGTATATAAAATCTTTTATCTTGAGCTTCAGCTTCTCTTTTCTGTTTTTTCATTTCCATCTGGAATTTTCTTTCATCCGCCTGCATCTGCAGTCTCAGATTCTCAGCATCTATCTTCTTTTGCTCAGCTTCTCTGTCTAATCTTTTATTTTCCTCTTTCTGTCTTCTCTCCTCAGACTTCAGTGCTTTAGTCCATTGAGTATTTGCATACTCTTCTAATATATCACCAGTCTTACCTAGGGTTTTCCCTTGCTTAATAAAGTACTCAAGTGTAGACATGATGTCTAATATTATGAGTCCAAAACCTGAAATAATTAATTATCTTAATTCAACCTTAACAGTAACAAGGTTTAAATAAAGTTCTTATATAATCACAATGTTTACCCCAATCTCTGTGGGAAACAAGTCTTTGATAAAGAACTTGTATTATCAAATGTATAATAATACCATCAGTCACTTCTTAATCATAAGGGCACTACACATCTAATAGTGCATAACCACATATCCATCAGTTATTTATCATAACTGCACTAAACAGTTAATAATGCATAAGCAAAAACCACCAGTTAGTTATGATAAGTGCACTACCAGCTAATAGTGCATAAGCCAATATTTAACAATAGTGATTGCTAACTAAGAACTATGTAAACAATAACAAAGATCCAAGACAATGTTAACAATAACAAAGATCAAAGACAATGTAAACAATGACAAAGATCAAAGACAATACGAAAACATTCGCAAAAGTCAACTAAATAAACCGCGAAAACTAAAAGAAAATATCACAAAGAATGTGATGACAAATGCGAAAAATGTAAACAAACAAATGACGTCACAGTGTATAAACAAAAATGGTGTAAAGAACTGAATAATAGAAAAGAGGAGACCTACAAATACATGCAAATGAAATCAGAACTAAAGAACAGACAGAAAAAAAAATATTACAAAAAACGACGAAAATAAAGCACAACTCGTCACAACTAAACGTAAATAGAAATAAATATTGCTAACAATTTCCAATTAAGGAAATTGCTCTGTTCCTAACGACACGCTCTCAATAGATACCTCTATTACGTGGTATTATCTATGACAGTCACCTACCCAACCGACCCGCTGAAATATAAACATATAAATATACAAATAACATATAACATGTAAACATATAACATGTAACAAAAAGTGTGTGAAAATATAGAAGGCTCAGTTAGGATATAAGGGCACAGTTCACAAAAAAACAGGCCACTTAACTTATATATGTCCAAACGTCAGCACGGTGCAGAACAGGTGATGATCAGCATTCTAAGGATGGTGATCCAACGTTGATCGACATCTGAACTTGCCTCCCTAAACAGTAATGACGAAGGAAAAACTAGCTTCTGATCCAGGATTGAAAGTTTCGGAACTTGACCTTCTTACGTACAATGATCGGCACTTGACCTTCTAAATGCAGTAAAATTAATTCGGCACTTGACCTTCTGAATGCAGCAAAATTGATTCGGCATTTGACCTTCTGAATGTAGCAACGCCGGGTACTTTCAAAATATAGCGAACTTGCTATATGTCATTGTAGATGTAGATGTAGATTCTTGAAGGAATATGGTTCACGAACTTGAATGTTGTATGGGTTTGTTGACCCCCTTGAGTTCTGGTACCAGATGAACCAGTTATTGGCCACCATAAAATGATAAGAGTGATTTTAGGCTGATACTGGCCACTATGAACATTTACAGGTGTAAGTCCAAGTCGTTGACAAAACTGTAGCCCCTATCGACACCAGGAATAATATAGGCTGTGGTGATGGTGTCTTGTCTGGTTTTTGTTGGTGTGGGTGTAGGTGTGACGTAGTTTCACAGTTCCACAACACAGAAGTTATGACATGTATTCTTCTTCTTCCGTCCTTAGCCAAAGACCGACCAAGCAGTCAGAGGCCATCACGCCTTGTGGCGTCTTAAGGGCAACCGCAGATTGATTTTCTCTGTTGTAGTTTCCCATCACGCCTAGCGGCGTCTTTAAGGCAACAACAAATAGATCCATCTGCCGTTGTTTCCGTAATCAGTGTGACAAGCCAACGGGTGATCAGCCCATTGGGCTATGACATGTATGAGTCATAGAAATGTTAACTGCGGGTGACGTTTCATCATTTATTTCGGACGCCACAATGACAGATAATGATACATCCATTTCACACAAAAAAGGCGTGGACATGACAGTTCATAGTATTCATCATTAATAAAGTTTCTTCATGGATCTGCATACATTCTCTAAGTTGATATAGGTAATCCTAGCTGACGATAGCTTCAGCTTCATATCATAAATATTCATAAATATCAGTACTCCTCTCTGATGCTGACTGATCAGATGTACAAAAATAAGTCTATTACTATCCGCACGAGAATGGCATTTCAGGAGTACAGGTCAAGCTGACCTTTATAGCATCCCTAAGTCTAACCCTCGACATAGGTGCAATCGCTGGCATAGCGAAGATCCTAGAACATAGAAATTGTTCTCTGGGCCTAGAGCGACCCGTATATATATATATAGATCTCAGGTATGAAGATACCTGGGGTGTAATTCCTAGTATAAGAACCTCTCCTTTCTGTAACACACAAGCGAGCAGAGAACGACAAAAATGTCAAACATCTAGGTAGATCACAGAGTTCAATAAAGGAGGGTATTACCTTGCTTCAGAATCAACACCACAAAACATACGCCTCCAGGCGTTTTTCGAATCATATAGGGAAAGCCTCGTTAGATAACTAACTCACAGGAGGACTACAGAATTCCCTATCAAAATCACAGACGCAGCATGGCGTCCTCTCGGCTCAGTACATCTTCTCGACCCCCTGGGCGGAAGACTATTCTAACCCTCTTAAAGTCCAGACATGCGCAGAACGCATACGCCTGAGTAACACTCAAAACGAGACGATGAAGGAAACATTCCAACAAAGATATGTTCAGAAATCATGCCTTATATGGACAGCAAATAGAATCTCAACACTGGTTTCAATCATTCCAAGAAACAGTTGACCGATACTACCATATAAGGATAATGACTACACGTCGTTCTAAAAAATGGACTAGCCAGTCAACCAAAAAGAGAAGGTAACTACCATTAAGAATGTAATCGCAGTCAAACAAGGATTATCTACCTTTGATCAAAAAATTTAAAGTGTACAATTCATACAGATTAATTACACACAGTCTTAGAAAAAATTATGTGCGTAACAGTTACAATACTCTCTTTCACTGTTATTCTGTCCACATGTTCCAGCTTTATGTCTGAGTTCTGTTTTGCGAGGCTGTTCATAACTTCCTCGCGTGACAGGGTAGTGTTTATCCTCTTTAACACACATCTACTGGTCTCTTTTGCTAGCTCTATCTTCACTTTTATGTCGTGTGCAAGAGTCACTGTTTTTGCTTCCACTTTTAGTTCCTCTAACATCTCTTTTATTCTGTCACACTGATTTAGGTTAATGATTATGCCAAAATAGGTTTTTGAAATTTTGGCTATAGCCTTTTTGCCTAACACAGGTTGAAGGATGGTTATAATTTTGTCTTCATCTAGTGCCTTGATCTTGACAGCCTCACCAGCTACTTGCGTTAACTTTAAACGACATATGTTTACTACTTACTTACTTACTTAGTCGTTCCCCTTTTACCGTGAGGTGTAGAGGTTTGGAAGAGAGAGCGCCAGACTATTCTATCGGCTGTCTTCCTCCTGGCCTGGTTCCATTCTAGTCCTCGGTCCTTCAAAGATTGTCTAATGTTGTCTTCCCAGCGGACTCTGGGTCGTCCTTGGGGTCTGGATCCTTGGCTCTTTGTTTCCCATGCTTGTCGTGGTAGCCAATCTTCTCCCATTCTGCAGACATGGCCAAACCATCTTAGTTGGGACTGTTCTACTTGGGTCTGTATGGGGTGGCATTTTAGGCCTTGACGTATCGTCTGGTTGCGTACCATGTCTCTTCTTGTTACTTCAACCACCTTCCTCAGATACCTCATCTTTATTTTTGGAAACTGCATGGGTTGCTTTATGTCTTCAATCTTCTTTGGTACTTTCTGTGCTTTCAATGCTATTTTTTGGTTAGTATTTTCTTCTATGGGGTCCTGACTATTCTCTTCTAGTTTATCGTGCCTGGTGTCCCTACCTTTGGTTTTAACTTCTTCTGTCCATGTTTTGCCTTCACCTGACTGTGCTCTAGATATAGCTGGTGTTACCTTATACTTAATGAAGGCTATTCGGTAACGAGTATATTAATGCGCTGTAATGGTCTTGTAAGGTATTTTGATATAATAGACAACAGTCTAAACAGTAACGTGACGAATGGCCAACTTGAATAATCTTGATCAACAGCATGTTGTACGTTTTATCACATTTAATATGTCACAATACAACATAAGTGTACTTCACGTCATTTGAGAGCATATGATGATATGACGGTACATCAGTAATACAAATGTGTTCAGTAGCAGCCATAAGCAATAATGTCGTTGTGCCGGTTTAACGTCAGAATGTCTATGTATCGTCTACGACGCCTTCATACTTTACAAATCCGTATTTATTCAAATCACGTACTGTCCTTCTCCTTAAGCCACATACA
The DNA here is from genome assembly GCA_024509875.1 of Oreohelix idahoensis. NCBI lineage: Eukaryota > Metazoa > Mollusca > Gastropoda > Stylommatophora > Oreohelicidae > Oreohelix > Oreohelix idahoensis. Next base: position 605,280 of record JAMPIV010019240.1, on the reverse strand, counting down.
ATCAGGCACACATCATAATGAAGTCAGTCAATTATCCTGACTCTGAAATATTTTATAACAATGAACACTGGTCTGTCGCTCTCACATAAATATACGTACACTTTGAAAACACAAGCTAAACTCAACTGCCCTAACGATAACCTTCGTTCCCCCCGCAGCAGTCCCTGTCCACATCATAAACTAAATACCTGTGTGACCCACCTTTCACCACTCGCACGCTTTCACATTCAAAGCGTTTTCGCGTTCTGCTCCGTTGCGCACAGCGATGATTTACAAGCCTGAGAGCAAAGCGAGAGGTAACACTTTTACCCCGCCCCCCAGCAAAAACTGACAGTTTTCCATATAGGAAGCCATTTTGAAAAAATGCGAGAAGTTACCGTCCAGTCTATGTCATATCTGCTCAACAGTCTGTGGAATGTAGTCAGCAACATCGAAAAATGAGAAAAATCAATGAAAATGTGAAGAAATATGATAATGAAATTGTGAAGATTTAAAAAATGAAATATCTGAACGCATTTAATTAAAAGATGAATGAAATGAAAGACCTAACTAATTAACTAGTATTAAGTAAGTATAATAATTAAGTTAATGTAAATGTGCATATGATCGTGTGTGTGCTGTCTGTAGCATTGTGTAAAACTGATTAACTAAAGTTACTGAGTGTCATCAATGGTAGGTTCATTTTTCATTCGTGTGACAGCTTACTATTTGTAATTTTAGCACTTTGGAGTCACCGAACTGGTTTAAGTAAAAAAAAATGTTCAAATGGCGAAGTTCTCCATAGGCGTAACGAATCGATTGTTTATTCTGTGAGATTTCTTTCCATATGTTGCCTCTTGAGTGTCACAGTCTCTGAGCCCAAAAATGTTGAAGTTCGATAGCTGAAATAGCAAATATGAGCTTTTTTTAAAGTTCTGCATCACAGTCAATTTGTGAAGGATTGCCAATAATATATGACAATGACCCTTATAATGTTTCTATGAGATACTGTTTAATTTGGTTCCTTTACCGCATACGCCATGACTGTCCGGAAATCAGATCCTGTGTAACCATTCATGGATCTTGATGTAGTGTGAAATGATTTGAATGTATTCACACAAAACGTCTCTTATCATGACTTCAAATGACTTGAGTTGTTTCTCTTGATAACGATGGTAATGTGTATCTGGTTATGGATCTTGTCAAGATAGCGCTTTTAACTTAGCGAGGTATCTGTAGACAATCAGCACTGTGCCTTGGTCAATGGGTCGCAGCAGTGTCAGATCCTTGAGAATCGGGCATTTCTGTCTTTGTGCACCTATACAGAACGTCTGCAAGCACATTGGACTTGCCCTCAATAGGTCGAATGATATAGTCATATATTTGCAAATTAATTGCATAACGTGCGACTCATGCGTTTTTCATGTTGGACTTTTGAAGGAACGAGAGGGCCTTCTGGTCTGTCTCAATGATGAAACGAGAACCATGAAGGTAACGCTGAAGCTTTGTGACAGCCCATATGATCACGAGAAGCTCGCGCTCAATAATTGGAGATCTGGTTTCTGTCTTTGTGAGCTTCCTAGACACATACATCACAGGATGAAGCATTCCCTCTACTTCTTGCATCAAGGAGCCACCAATACCATACATCGAGGCGTCTGTCCTGAGAATAAATGGGAGATGAGGATCAGGGAGTTTTAAAATTGGTGCACATGAAAAGTAATGCTTTAAATGGACTAGAGCTATGTTGCAGGCCTCCGTCCAGACAATTCTATTAGGGGAGCCTTTTGTAGTTAACTCAGACAGAACTTACGTAACTTAAGATAAATAATGCATACATTTATTGTAGAATTGTACAAGGCCGAGAAGACTCCGCACCTGCTTCTTAGTCTTATGAATTGATAGGTTAAGAATCTTCAAGACAGATTTATCCTCAGTTTTTAAGAAATCCATGGCCTAGGAAAGAAATTTCTTTGAAATCTATGTGAACTTTCGAAGGATTCGCTGTCAGATTATTAGAGCTACAAATTTCGAGAAGAGATTTAAATCCAGAAACATGTTCGTCCCAAGAGTTGTGGAACAAACAAATGTCATCTGTATAAGAGATGATATCAGACCTATGAGAAAATAGTTTCCTCATCATCCGAACGAAAGGCGCTGGTGCGTTTACCAAGCCAAAGCACATGAAATTCCACTAATAGAGACCCTTAAGAGTAGCGAAAGCAGTGAAAGGTTTTGCTTTTTCCGTGAGAGGTATTTGCCAATATCCCTTGGATAAGTCAAATTTGCTAAAGTAGGTTGCTTTAGAACGTTTTGACAGTAATTCGTCAAGAATTGGCATTGGCTCTACGTCAGACTCCGTTATGGAATTGAGTTTACGAAAATCCATGCATAATCTAATATTGTTATCCTTCTTCTTGATTATGACCATTGGGAAAAAATAAGCAGACTCTGATGGGGCAATAATGTTAAGCTGTAACATTTGACCTAATTCTTTTTCCACCTGATCCTGAAAGTGGATAGAGATAGGGTAAGGCTTTAATTTAATAGGTTTGTGATTTGTCAGTCTAATATCGTGAGTGATTATAGAAGTTCGGCCTGGAATATTAGTTAGAACTTGCTGATATGACTAGAATAGAAAGAATTTGAGATTGTTGTTCACTGGATAGATCCGGACAAATAGATACATTTACCCATGATTCTGTCGGATAAAGAGACATGAGAGGAAGTTGCAAAGGTACATCATGAAAAGAAGTGGGTTCTTGAATCGCTGATAATGTAGAGTAAGATGTAGGATGATCAGTGGATACTTCATTAACAGCATCTAAGATAGGCTTGAGATATTCAGGTCTATCATTTAATTGTTTGAGCACGTTGATGTGAAAGGTTTTATTCTTGCCTTTCACGTCAAGAATGTAATCAACATCGGTCAATTTTGAAATAATTTCATATGGACCACTCCACGAAATGAGAAGGCTATTCTCTCTCGTTCGTAGCAGGACGTAAGCTTTGTCTCCCGGAAGTAATTTCCTTAACTTTTTCCAACGGTTTTGAAGAGATCTAGCTTTTTCTTTTGCCTTTTTTAGATGAATCAGTCGCTATTTGCCAAGCGTCTATAAGTGTCTTTCGTAGATTCACCACATACTCATAGGATGACTGGCATTCCTGAGTCATCTCCAAACTTGTAAGTAATTGTTTTATTATCGACATGGGTCCTCGTAGTGGAGCACCATACATGAGCTCAAAAGTCGAGAACCCAGTGTGTTCGTTTGGGATTTTCCAATAAGCGAACAGCACTGCTGGGAGCACTCTATCCCAATCTTGTGGATACGTCGTGGTCACCTTACCCAGTAGTTGATTTAGCGTTTTATTTAGGCGTTCTACCATGCCATTGGACATAGCATGATAAACGGAGCTAAGAGATCTATCAATATTGCATAGTTTCATGACATGCGACATGACATCTGACACAAACTGTGTTCCCTTATCTGATAAAATATTGTCAGGGAACCCCACTCTCTTAAAAATGAGGAACAGTGCATCAGCCACATCGGTGGTAGCAATATGTTTAAGAGGTATTGCCTCCGGCCACCTGATGCACATATCAATACAGCTGAGGACATATCTATGACCTCTGGCTGACAGAACTGACAATGGACCTATTAAGTCTATGGCCATTTTTTCGAATGGTTGCACCGAAATATCAGCAGCCTGTATAGGTGCATTGTGGTAAGCCCCATTTGTAGCCACTTGTTGGCATGTCTTGCACGAACGGCAAAATAATTTGACATCCCTGACTACTCCATAATAATAATAATAATAATAATAATAACCCCTTCAGTCATAACTGACTATGGGAATGCGCCCCTGAGGTGACAGCCCTCAGCTGCTTATTTTCCTGGTGCTCCTTTCGACGTTTTCTCCTCACCTCTGCTTCTTGTGTGAGCCTCTCTTCGCCCAATCTGAGATGGCGCCGTAAATAGCATCGCCACTTAGTGCGATCGGCAGCTTCATCCTCCCATGTTGCTGGATCCATGTCCAGTGCCCTCATATCTCTCTTGCACACATCTTTGAACCTCAGCTGTGGTCGCCCAACTGTTCTCTTGCCATCTGCTAATTGTCCGTAGAAGATATCTTTTGGGATGCGACCATCTTCCATGCGGCGAACATGGCCAAGCCAGCGAAGTCTGCGCTGTCTAAGAAGCGTATACATACTTTGAAGGCCAGCACGTGACAACACCTCGACATTTGTCACTTTATCTTTCCACGAGATGCCGAGGATGCGGCGTAGACACCGCAAATGGAAGGTATTGAGCCTTCTTTCTTGCTTAGCATAGGTCGTCCAGGTCTCGCTGCCATATAGGAGTGTGCTGGTGACGCAGGCATTATATGCCGCAGCTTTGGTCTTCATTGTGAGTTTAGAGTTTCCCCAAACACGCGATGTGAGGCGGGCAAAGGTAGCTGCAGCTTTGCCAATGCGGCTGTCGATTTCTGTATCCAGTGAGAGTTTGTCATTGATGGTAGACCCTAGGTATGTGAAGTGGTGCACCACTGCCAATTCATAGTTATTGATAGTGATAACTGGTGCAGCACCCACATCCTGACTCAGCACATTCGTTTTCTTTAGACTTATTGTGAGGCCAAAGTCCTTGCATGCTTTAGTGAAGCGATTCATCAAGCTCTGAAGCTCCTGTTGGCTTTGAGTGACGACTGCAGCATCATCAGCGAACAACAAGTCTCTTATAGTGACCCTTCTGATTTTTGTTTTTGCCTTCAGCCTTGAAAGATTAAACAGACGGCCATCTGACCTAGTGTGAAGACATATTCCTTCAGTTGCATCTCTGAATGCATGTTTCAAGAGTAAGGCAAAGAAGATTCCGAAGAGGGTCGGAGCCAGAACACAGCCTTGTTTAACGCCACTTCGTATATCAAAGGGCTTTGACGTGCTTCCAGCATATAGGACTGTTCCCTTCATGCCGTCATGGAATGACTTTATCATTTCCAGCATTTTAGAAGGGCAGCCTATTTTCAGGAGGATTTTAAAGAGTCCATCCCTACTAACCAGGTCGAATGCTTTTGTGAGGTCTATAAAGGCGATATATAATGGTCTTTTCTGCTCTCTTGATTTTTCCTGAAGCTGGCGGAGAGAGAAGATCATGTCTGTTGTTGATCTGCCAGCTCGGAATCCACACTGTGCCTCTGGATATATGCGCTCAGCTAACTTGTGTAGTCGCATTAAGATGACTTTGGCAAAAACCTTACCAACAATACTAAGAAGAGAGATGCCTCTGTAGTTATTGCAATCACTTCTGTCTCCTTTATTTTTATACAGTGTTACAATCTTGGCATCTCGCATGTCTTGAGGAATAGTTGTCTCTTCCCAGCACTGGCACAGCATCCTATGCAGGGGATGTAATAGCGTGCTCTTACAGCATTTGATTAAATCAGGAGGAATCCCATCACTGCCTGGTGCTTTGCCAGAGGCCAAGCTATCAATGGCCTTGCTGAGTTCCTCTAATGTTGGTTCGGCATCCAGCTCCTCCATAGTTGGCAGACTGTTGACACCATCAAGGGCTGCAGGCGTAACGGTATTGTCTCTAGCGTAAAGCTCAGAGTAGTGCTCGACCCACCTCTCCATCTGCTTACCCTTATCGGTTAGCTTCTCTCCGCTGATGGTTTTTAGCGGTGCATGTTAATAAGTTCCCTACTGCTTTGCACTAATAGGTCTATGTGTTTATTCCAGTTTAGTTGCTGGTTTATTACCATACCAAGAAATCTAGTTGATTTTGCTGTGCATACTTTTTGCTCATTAATGCTGATGTCAATTATATTATTTTTAATTACACGCCCTCTACTGAAGATCATTCCTATGGATTTTTTAACGTTTAGATTAAATCCCCACTTGTTCATCCAGTCAGATACTTATCTATTTGTTTTTGTACTGTTTTATAGAGGAATGGGAGATTTCTTCCCTTTCTCCATATCGCAGCGTCATCTGCAAACTGAGATAAGGAGCTTTTTAAGTCTTTAAACTCGTCGCCTAGGTCGTTGACCATAATCGTAAAAATAGATGGTGATATTACTGATCCCTGTGGGATTCCATTCTGTTGTTCATGCACTTCAGATATATCATTGTTTATTTGTACCGTGAAGTATCTATCCTGCAGGAAGTTTTCTAAATAATTGTAAGTTCTGCCTACTATACGTAATTTCCTGATCTTCTATAGTGCACCCCCCGTCCTACACTCATCATATGCTATTGCTACATCAAGAAATATTGCTATTGTCTTTTCATTCCTTTTGAAGCCTGTTTTAACATCATGTTCCAGCCTCAACAGTTGCTCTATTGTACTATGTTGGCTTCTAAAGCCTGCCTGGGTTGGACTGTACAAATTATGCTTTTCTAGATGAAATTTTAGTCTGCTGTTGACTATTGTTTCTAGAATTTTTCTTAGATGCGATGTTAACGATATTGGCCTGTATGAGCTGACATCATTTGTTTCCTTATCTGGCTTTAGTATGGGGATGACTACTGCTGTATTCCATGAACATGGTATTTTTCCCGTGTACCTGATTTTCTTGTAGAGGTATGCAATCACCCTTAAAGTTGTATTTGCTATCGTTTTGTTGATTTCATAGCTCAGAATGTGTTTCCCAGAGGTGGTATTGGTTTTTCCTGCTAAAGCTCTTTCTATTTCATCTACTGTAATATCTGCATTTAAATAATTAGCATCCTGTGTGGTGTCCATATTTTCTTCTTTTAATTTTTCTAGCAGTGTTTTCGCCTATTTTTTCTTCCTTATCTAGACTGTCTATTGAACTAACCTGATAGAAGTATTTAGCTAGTATGTTAGCTTTTTTTCTATCTGTTTCAGGTCTCTCTGGTATTTTAATTGTTGGGATTTTAAATTTCTTGTTGTTTCCTCCTTTAATTGCTTTTAGTTTTCTCCAAACTGTGGTTACTTGTGACCTATGGTTTAATGTTTGACAAAATGTTCTCCAACTCTTTTCTTTAGCTCTGAATATTATTTTTGTTTGTTTCATTTCTTATGTTTTTATAGTTTGTGTAATTCTCTTCAGTTTTGGTTTTTCTATACTTTATCAGGGCCATCTCCCTCATTTTCAGTTGTTCTGAGCATCTGTCTGTCCACCATGGTACTGGATTTTTATCTTTGTTTCTTTTCCTATCTTTACCTTTTTGTGGTGGTTTTAGGTGATCAGTCATATTCCTGTTTGGTATATATTTTATTGCTATTTTTAAAATCTCATTTGTTAGTTTTTCTGCAAATATATCTATACTGTTAGATTCAATTTGTTCTATGCTTAGTTTACTTAGCTCCAATTGGAAGGACTCCCAGTTTGCTTTTTTTGAGGTTGAATGTAAGTTTGGAGCTTCTTGGACTAGTTCTATATTTGTCGTTTAGGTTTATTTCTATGGGTAAGTAGTCTGAGCTGGAGTCATTCAGTACTTCCCATTTAGCAGAGGCTAGGTTTGGTGTTATAATACTTATGTCTATTGCTGTATCTCCTCCATTGTTGCATGGGTTAACCCTTGTCACTGAGCCATCATTTAGTATGATTAGCTCAGCATTTCAATGTAGTCCAACAGTCTTTTTCCTGCTTGATCATTACTGTTGTTACCCCATGCCTCATGGTGTGCATTAAAGTCACCTACCAATAATGTTCTTTGGTCTATTTGTGTGTTAATAGTGACAATGTCCCTATCAGTTATATTACCCTTGGGGCTATAAATGTTTATTATTTTTAAGTTATCTGGCTCGCTGTCTACTGTTACACTTATTCCTTCAATATTTTCTGTGTTGAATTGTTCCTAATTTAATATATTGTAGTCTTCATGTATTAAAAAGGCCACGCCCCCTCTTCTTCCCTCCAGTCTATTATTTCTAAGTGTTATATATCCTTGGTAGTTCAGTTTCTGTTTGGGGTTCAGGAGGGTTTCTTGTTTTGTAAAGATGGGTTTTGCCTCCTTATACTGTCCCATAAGAGACATCAGGTTCTTCCTGGCACCCCTACAGTTCCACTGAACTACTTTGATAGCTCTAGAGTCTGTGGTCCCCATTTAGTATGGTTAGCTTAGTTATGTTATAGTTTTTATTAGGTTCTTTGATAAGGGATCTACTTTTTTTGGTTTTGCTCACTATCTCTCATGATCTCTACAAACTCACCATTCCAAGTAACCATTTTACACCGAACTCTTTCTACGAGGTTTGGTAGGAGTAGTTCGACTGTTTCCTTAATTTTTTCTTCAATATTTTCTTTGTTGTCCTGATTTTTTATCATTTTATTCTCTTGTCTTTTTTCGTCCGTCAAAATAGCTCTTTCTATCTCTATTTTTTTAAGGATTTCTTCATTAGCTTCTTTTGTCTCTGCTATTTTTTTAGGTCTCTTTCTATTGCCTGTTGTGCTGTTTTTATTTCTTCTAGTACCTGTCTGGTTTGGATGAGGTTTTGTTCTGTCTCTTCTGTGTTGTCATCTTCTTTACTGTTTATGAGTGTTTTAATTTTATTTTCTTTCTGGATTTTTTCCTTTATGTCTTTCACTTCACTGGTTATTTGTTTTATTTGTTTCTTAATGATGCTTTCTTGAGAGTTTTGGAGATGGTTGTTTGTTTTCTCTCTTTCTTTTATTTGCCAGAATGGTTTGTTTGTTTCTAGTGATTCTTTTAATATGTGTTTTGTCTCTTGATAGATTGGGCACCCCTGATACCTGGAACTGTGATTACCCTAGCAGTTTGCACATTTTCTGTATTTGTTTTCTCGTTTATAATCTTTGTCCTCCGTAGCCATTGTACAGTCCACATGCTTGTGTGCTCCCGCACAGAAACTACACCTAGACGCTCTTTTACACACATGTTGCATATGGCTAAAGCCTTGACAGTTTGTGCATTGTATGATGCTAGGTATGAATATCTCTGTCATTTTGACTCTCTGGTGGAGTTTGAGCTGCTTGGGTATTTCTGTGCCCTTTACACTTAGCACTACCACTGTCGTATTCTTTTGCTCTCTTTGTTTGTAGGTTTTTTTTCATTATATTAGTGCAGATCTCCTCTTCTGTTAGGTTTGAATCGACCCCTTTGATGACGAATCTTCGAATCTCCTTGATCAACTCAATCTGTACCTTTATCCCATGTGCGAGTTGTACTTCTTTTGGGTTACTCTTTAATTCGTGTAGTAGTGCCTTGCCTTTTTCTGTGTTTTTATAGTGATTGTTACTCCATTTTTATGTTTTTGCACTTTTTTAATAGATTTTTTTTCTATTATTTTTTCTAAGATAACCATGATTTTTTTATCGGGAGGGCTCTCAAGGTGGCTTCTGTCCCTCCTATTTGAGTGACTTTAACTCTTTATCTCTGGGTTTTTTGTTTCCCATTTCCCTCTTTGTCCTTCCTAATGTGTTCTGCGGCTTTATTTGTCGGAGTTGGTGTTCCATTGTGCGCAGCACCTTGCCTTGATGTCCGAATTTCTGTTTCTTTCTCGTTGCTTTTTTTATTTGGTTCCCTGTCTTTATTTACTTCAGAGTTCACTTTTATCTTTTCCTTGATGGTTTCAATTTTGTCCTTAATTTCTGTGTACTTTAGACCAGGGCTTTTGTTCCTCTCATTTTCTGTCCGTTTTGATGTTCCTTCCTTAGTATGTCTTTCTGTTGTTTTGCTCCAAGCTTTTCCCTATCCTGACTGCAATCTAGTTAGCTTTATGTTGGACTTATTTGCTCTTATTGTGCTACAAATATTTTGTTGTATTCGAGTTGTCTTTACTCTTTTTTTTTAAATATTGTCTAATTACTCTATCTTTATTTTATACCTATGACTTACAATTGTTCTTTGATCCATAACCGCCAACCGTCAAAGCAGTCAGCGGCCATCACGCCTGGTGGCGTCTTGTAGGGCAGCAACAATTGATTCCACTTTGCTCGGTCGGCGGCCATCCTTCGTACAGTGCCCCAACTGTGGTTCATTCTTTGCATCTCAGCTTCCACAGTTCTCCGCCAAGTTTTTTTTGGTCGGCCTCTCTTTCGCTCGGGGGTCCATAGCATAGCTATGACTTACAATATATGACTTAAATTAGTATTTATGCTCTATCTAGGCTTAATGCTAAATTAACACCAGACAAGTTAATATTTTTTTTTTTTCACTGGATGTGGAACGAGCGAGCGTGAATACGTCTTTTTCTTTTTTTTTTTTTTATAAATACCCCTTCTGGGGCTTAAAGTGAGGTCTATTGACTTTATTGAATTAAATGTGTAAAATTGTGGGATCCCGGCCCTGGATAAGACACTTCGATCTTAGCCAAATGGCCGAGCAATTATCACAACACAAAAAACAAGCATTGAGTCAAAGTCGGAATCGACGGAGCAATGTTAATAATAGTGATAATAGTGCTTTGTTATCACCCACACAAACATTTTGTTGCTGTCTAAAAATTATATAAAAGTTGTGAGGGTCTAGTTTTGCACTAAAATACACGAGGCTTAATACAACCCGTTTCTTTTCTCCCACTAAATTTGTCATGTGTATTTATAAATAATAATTAAATAACATATAAAAAGCGCTTAAAATTATAAAATATCTTTTATTGTTTTGTTATTTTCTATTTGATTGTTTCCCTTTTATACAGGATAAATTACGTCCCTTAACAAAAAAAGGTCTAAACTATTTTTTTTTTTAACTTTACAAAAGTGAGTAAAATAACTTCATTTAGAATCAATAAATTGAGTTCTACAGTTTTCTAAATGTGCTGCAAATGCAGAAACGTTTGCTTCAGTTTTTCCGCCGTCATTATTTTGACGGGTATATTTACTAGTTTATGATAATGGTCATAGTGTTTTCATTCACATCACATTACCTTAAGAATTTATTTTTGGCATTATAAAAGTTTATGACAATCAGTATTAGGCCAGGGATGTGTATTTTCCGGAGGCCTCTGAGCTTGAAAAGAAACAATAAAGCTCCTGCTTCCTCATGCATGCGAGATTGTGTATTAGGCTGACAACCTCATAATGTAAAACATACTGCTACAGACACTACTGCTACAGACACTACTGCTACAGACACTACTGCTACAGACACTACTGCTACAGACACTACTGCTACAAGCCCCTCGTACTTCCATGGGGTCTCTAAAAAGGCAAAACAAAAGAAGAAAACTACTACATTCCCCCTTTCCTCAGGCAACTAATATAAGGTTTGTGCATGAGGTTGGCAACCTCATCATGAAAAACAAATTGGCACAGAAACCACTACAGAAGGAACATGTAAATACTTGGTGTAGACTTCCTGTGATTGAACGGGACGCGCCTCGCCAAAACGAGGCAAAAGTTTTACATTAAAAAAAAAAATGTAATAGACAAGATGTTTCCAGAAGAGTTTATACTTATGTGCTACGGTACCATCGCTTTACAGCTACGTGAAAATCGGACAAACAGTATGTGCCGATGTGGGGAGGGCAAAACAAACATTAGAACACGTACTTCAAAACTGTCGGCTCCACGAGAGGAGCAAGGTGACAGCACGGCCTTCTTCAACTCAGTTGAGGGAGAAACTGTATAATGATGAGAGAAGCCTGAGTCGGTCTGACAGCTTTATAAGAAAGATATATGTGGTTATTTTAGAGCGAACGAAGAAGAAGACGGATTATCCATTATTCACTTCCGTATGTCCAGGGTTTGCTATAAATACTTCTTCTTCAAGAACCGTGCCTAGTGGCGTAAGAGATCATGTCTCTCCACAACTTCTTGCCTCCAGTACAATTTATCAATTCTGTTGTTGACTTCTTTCAATGCCACGATGTCAAACTGTCCAGTATTTGTTCTCTTTGTCTTCCTTTATCTCTTGTTCCTTTAGTCTTACCTGTTGTTACGATAAATTCCAGCTTTCTTCTTGTCGTAACATGCCCCCCAAAAAAGTGGATTTCTAACTTGTGAAATAAGTTTCCTTTGCGCATTGGCCTCTTTCAGGATATCCTCATTACTCTTTTTTTTTTAGGCTGCCTACAGTAATTTTACTATTTTTCTGTAAAACCACATCTCTGTGACCTCTAGTGCCTTCCTTACTTGTTTACTAATTGTCCATGACTCACTCCCATATATCAGGGTTGGTTCTATATAACACTGAAGAACTCTATTTCTTACTTCCAGTGACAAAGAATTGGTACATAAAATACTCTTCATTTTAAAAAATGCTGATTTTTGGCTGAGCTGTTCTGCTCTTCACTGCTAAAAATACAGCAACAACAAAAACATGAAATATTTTCACTCTCCATCCTACTATTGCTGCTGACAGTGTGTTTGGTATTTTATTCAAGCAAAGTTTAATAACTTATCCAATGCAGTTGTGGTTCTATAATCAATAAACAGTGAAAAGGAACAAGGAAGGAAAGCAATAATACAACTTTTTTTAAAACTAATCCACTAACTGCACCTATAAGAAATTAGATTATTGCAGCTTAGTAAGTTTTTGGCAAACTGCCTGACATTTCATTCAGTACGTGTCACTTCATCTTGTCACATAGCACCATAGACACTGTCTCAGATCAACATATCTATTCACAGTTTGTAGTCCCTGGTGTGCTGTGTTAATTCTATTGTTGACTTTCTCCCATACTAGTAGTCTGTCCAATAGTTTTTTTTTTTTATTTTGTCCTCTGTTGTCATGTCCTTCCACCAGTTTTGCTTGTTTATGTAATGTTTGCTCATTTTCCAGTGCCGCAGTGTTTACTAACTTACCTCTTCTAATAACATAATTAGAGCATTCATTCTCTTTGCATGTTTGCTCTTGCAAAGACATAGTCCCAAGTCGTATGATTAGTTTCAATGTGTTAATAATTACCTGGAATAGGCAATATCACAAAAGTTATGTTGTATAATGTGATGTACTGAGGTAGCGAAAGTGTCTTATATCAATCAGTAATATAATTATATAATGTAAAATAATAGCAAAAGGCAAACCAAATATTATAGCCTGAAGCTGGACAGTTTGGTTGAAAGTGAAAAGCATGCTTGAAAGATCTATTAGAGAAATTCAGTTTGATTGAAATATCAGAAGTTAAATTTAGTTATTTTTGTCTCATAAACTGTCAATTGACATTACTTTCAGCATATTTCTGCATTTTCACCCCCCCCCCCCCTATTTTTTTTTTAAATTGTTAAAGAATATCTTTTTTTTTCCTTTCTTCTTCAAGTGCGGCCGGTGTGGTGCTGACCACATCACCCCTAGTGTGCCGATGGTCAAGAAAATATGGGCCTAACACCATATTCCCAATATGCCTCGATGGGCGTGTAACGGGATTCTGTACCCTCATTTGCCTTCTTCAAGTACCATATCTGGTCGTGTAGGTGATCATGTCTGTCAACAACTTCATGTCTCCAGTACTGTTTATACTCGTAAGTTGTCGATGTTGACTTCTGTCCATGCGATGATGTTGAATTGTCCAGAACCTTCTCTTGTTGTTCTCCTCTGTCTCACTTCCATACAATCTTTCCTGTTGCCAAGATATATTCCAACTTTCTACTTCTCATTACATGCCCAAAGAAAGGGGGTTGCCCCTTTATAATGTGAGTAATAAGCTTCCTTTGCACATTAGCTTCTTTCAGGACATTCCCATTAGCCTTTTTTGACTGTCTGTGATTTCTTAACGTTCTTCTGTCAAACCACGTTTATGTAATTGCTGTTGTTGTTACTGTTTGTTCATTAATTGTCCATGACTTACTTATGTAAGTCAGGATTAGATCTGTCTAAAACTGAAGAACTCTGAAAGAAAATCAGTTTGACATTTTTTTTTAAAGGAATGCTTTAAAATCAAGATGTCTTTTTTTTCTATTTGCCACATTTCAGACAATTCAAAGACACTTGTTGGTTCTAGATTACTTTCATTAAGATATTCCACACAACCTGCCTACTGCTAATTCTCTGAATTTTTTTGGTCAGATATGATCACCTACCAAGAAATGCTCACATGGAGCAATCAGGAAGGTATGCACATCATCATAGCTGGCAGACACTGGAATTGGTATGGCCATGTCCTCAGAAGATACCCTGACAACATCACAAGAACTGCACTGCTACGGACCCCAAAAGTAATGCAAATGAGAGGCTGACCAAAAGCAAGTTGGCAGAGAGCTGTGGAGGCCGAAATGAAAAGCATAAACCAGAGTTGGGGTTGAGCTCAAATACGGACACAGTCGAAGCAAGGTGAAGACAGTTAGTTGCTATCCTACAAGACACCACTAGGCATGATGGCCACTGACGACTTTGTCACTCAGCGGCTAAGGATTCATGAAGAAGAAGGTCAATGAATAAACAGCTTGACCTAAAGCATTTGAAGAATTAGAATGTCTTAAAATCTAGAAAAACATTTTTTTCGATTTTGTTTCCTGGTTCTACGTTTGATCACATCATACATGCCACACCTCGGAGATGAAAAACCTGTACAGAAATTATGTACAGGGTGTACACATCTGAAAATGCAAACACCTTGTACAGATTATGGGTAAACCATAGCATGTGGCATGTGTGTCACATATATCCCAATTCATCACCTATTATTCATTTAAGAGTATCTAGACATTCTCTTACAACAAAAATAAAACAATAAAGAACATATAATGTCTAAGAGGTTTCATATTTGTTTATTATATAATGTTGATAGTTTTTCAGTACAAAGTTCATTTTTCTTATGTATTGTCTTTCATTTGACATTTCAATAACAATACAAGATTTTAGAAAACGAAACAAACTACTAAACTGAAATTACAATGATAACACAAATCGTGAATCCCATGTTTGTTGAGCGACAAGGTTAAGGCACGGTGATATATATTATTTTAATACATGTTCTAACTACAAGGTCATTGAAATCGCTTCCTATTTTTAAATTTGTATATCCTTACATGTATCCATTGGATATACATAAAAATAATGTCAAAAGAATATAATGAATGCCACTTGACAAATTAAGTTTCTCACTTACTTAGTCGTTCCCCTTCTACCGTGAGGTGTAGAGGTTTGGAAGAGAGAGCGCAAGGCTATCCTATCGGCTGTTTTCCTCCTGGCCTGGTTCCATTCTAGTCCTCGGTCCTTCAAAGATTGTCTAATGTTGTCCTCCCAGCGGACTCTGGGTCGTCCTGGGGGTCTGGATCTCTGGCTCTTTGTTTCTCATGCTTGTCGTGGTAGCCGATCTTCTCCCATTCTGCAGACATGGCCAAACTATCTTAGTTGGGACTGTTCTACTTGGGTCTGCAGGTTTTGATGTTTGTTTCATACAGATTAGTTGGGTATGAGTTTAGAACTAACAACTTAAACATAGGATGTGATTTCTCAATCACCCTGAATATATTACTATATTTACATTTTGTAGCAAAACATGCAGCTTCCACATAAAAAGTAATCAGTAACACAAATAGTGAATGTTGTTTCACACAGTTCTTCTGTAAAGAAGATACACATCTATTTGTATGCACACAATTTTTGTTTACAAGGAAATTTTTATAAGTTGATGCAATCAGTATTTTCTAACTACAGTCTATCATTTTGGTCTCGTTTGCTGAAGCATAAATGTTTTTTTTTTTTTTTTTAAGTTTTGAGAGGAACTAAAAAAAGAGAGAAAACTCGTAACCTTGAGATTCAGAAAGGACAAAGTCAAGTTTGAGTTTTGACAACGTATTTTTTTTTTTTCAATTTTTTTTTTCTTCTGAAATCAGTGTAATCATTATCTCTCTTCAGCGCTCCAAGGAGCATATGCCTTCAACATACTAATGCCACATCCATATGTTAAAGGTTTCTCATGCCATCTTTAACCATATCATTTCTGCCACTAGACCTCTTCTCCGTGTGTTTTTCCCTTTCCTTCTACCTCTTATAACCTGGGAATTCCTGAACAAGCAATGATTTATAATGTATCAACAGCTTTCTTCACAATATGTCCTATCCATTGCCAGCGTCTTCTTCTCATCTCTTCTTCTGCTGACACCTGTTTAGTTCTTGTCATCAGTTCCTCATAAATGTTCTTTTTGTACCATTAGTCAGTACAATACTGCATACCTAATTCTACATTCTTCAACTTGATTGTGTTATCCTTTTCTTCATTCACTTTCAGGAGTCAACTTGAATATGTTCAAAGAAAGCAGCAATCAACTTGAACCTGTTGGCATGTAGAGTTTTTCTAGGAATGATACTGGAGATGGTCATATGCGCTTTCTCTGCTCCTCATCTGCTGGGCACCTTTGAAGCAGTTATCCCATCAGTGCCACAGTTACACTCATCAGTAGTTCCTATAACAGGATATTTCAAACACTGAATTTTTAAATTTAAGAATGTCATATTAAGTCGTGGCATATTCATTAATAATTCACCAGTTAATGTAATTTAAGATGTTTTACGTTGCAAAAATCAGTTGTGCAAAAGAATCCAAGCTGCACAAAAAGACCCTAAACTGCTTTAAGAGTAGAGTATTTTGTGTTTTGTGTGTGTCAGCTTTATTGCATAAACACGCATAGGAGATAAAGAAGATAAAGAAATTGATCTATAACAACACACAATACTGGTTCCTTCTCATTCACCAGAGTGATTATTTTTTGTAGATATGCAGACATGCACATATAGATATCAAACAGATATATACTACATATACACTCGTATACAATAGACCATTTTCGTTGTTAAATAGAAACATGTAAAAATGTGTTTAGATATGTTCACATACATTAAACAGTTAATAAGTAATCACAGATAATCAGAAGAAAGTTTATAAACATGTATGAAGAAGTTAGTATTCTGATATTTAAGTGACTTGATAATCAGTACAATCCTGAGCTCATATCATGAGAAAAAAAATTGGAACAGCAAGGAGGCTTAAAAGATAGACACATTATGGCATATGCATACTTTATAATGCTGTTAAGGTAGCTATGCATATAGGCCTAGAAAGCTGTATATATTTCAATGCTGTTTAGGTAGCTGTAAAGACAAGTTAGGAAGCAGTGTGTATTCCAATGCTGTTTGGTAGCCATGAAGGCAGACCTAGGAAGTTTAGTGTATTTCAGTGCTGTTTGGTAGACATAAAGGCAGGCCTAGGAAGTTTAGTGTATTTCAGTGCTGTTTGGTAGCCATAAAGGCAGGCCTAGGCAGTTTAGTGTATTTCAAAGCTATTTGGTAGCCATGAAGGCAGGCCTAGGAAGTTTAGTGTATTTCAGTGCTGTTTGGTAGACATAAAGGCAGGCCTAGGAAGTTTAGTGTATTTCAATGCTGTTTGGTAGACATAAAGGCAGGCCTAGGAAATTTAGTGTATTTCAGTGCTGTTTGGTAGCCATAAAGGCAGGCCTAGGAAGTTTAGTGTATTTCAATGCTGTTTGGTAGCCATAAAGGCAGGCCTAGGAAGTTTAGTGTATTTCAGTGCTGTTTGGTAGCCATAAAAGCAGGCCTAGGAGGTTTAATGTATTTCAATGCTGTTTGGTAGCCATAAAGACAGGCCTAGGAAGTTTAGTGTATTTCAGTGCTGTTTGGTAGCCATAAAGGCAACCTAGGAGGTTTAGTGTATTTCAAAAGCTGTTTCAGTAGTCATAGCATCCATAAGGCCATGTCAAACAAATGGACGACCACTTTTATCATCAAAATATAAATAATTGTTTTTAAAGCTTTTAGATTGCTTACTCTCATATATCCAGAATGTGTGCACTCATACAGTAAAATACTAGCCCAGTGGTTCTCAACCAGTATGTTTCAACACCCCTGTGTATCACGAGGGACCATGAGATGTTTTGCAAAGTTTTTTTTATTGCTCATTTTTGTGTGAAATACAGCACAATAATACAACAAAGTGTGACGCAAATATCTCGTACTTATTAGAAATGTCTATATTTTTTAATATTTTTTTTTTAATTTCAGATATAAAGTAATTCATACACATTTGCCATTGAAAAATTTAAAAGTGCAGCATCAAGTGAAAATGGTAGCAATTTATTTTTAGATATGGTTTCTCCACTGAATGGACTCAAAGAGCTTATTGTCAACATTTCAACTTGTAAAATGAGCCTACACCTTCAGTTATTCTGAAGTTTATTGCCGGATTTCATGATTAGAGAGTACAGCTGTAGATACAGAACACAGTGGTAGGCCATGTTCAATCACATATTTCAACAGGATGGGGCTAAAGCCCATACAGTGTGAGCATCAATGAGGACTTTAAGAGATCTTTTCTCATACTGCCTAATCTCTTATTTCTGGAACAGTAATTGGCTGGCTCGCTCATCTGACTTAACAGTACCATTTAAGTATATGTATTTATATAAAATATATGTATACACACTAGAAAATATTCTTTGTGGGGGTGGTGGGGTACTTAAAAGAACATGTCTTCTTCTTCTTCTTCCGTCCTTAGCCACCGACCGTCAAAGCAGTCAGTGGCCATTACGCCTAGTGGCGTCTTAGGGCAACAGCAGATAGGTTTTCTTTGCCATTGTTTCCCATCACGCCTATTGGCGTCTTTAGGGCAATGGCAAATCAATCCATCTGCTGTTGTTTCCGTAATCGAAGTGACTGGCAAACGGGTGATCAGCCCGTTGGTTAAAAGAACATGTGTTTGTCAACAAACCACAAAACCTTGATATCTTGAAGGATAACATTTACAATAAATCAGTTAACACCAGAGATATTGAGCAAAGTTATGGAAAATGTCATAATAAGAGAAAGAATTTGTCAAAAAAGTGATGGTGAACATTTATGGGATGTAATGTTTAAAAAATAATATACAATGTATAGTCAAATTTCCAAGAAACACTAAATAAGCTGTTCTTTACAGTTTTTGTTTTCATTAACAATTTTAAAAGTTAATAACTGCAAACTGGCACGCAACTTTTGGGCCACCTTATATAAATCTCAAACACTATGTCATGAAATTAGGAAGGTTTGGTAAAGTGTATCATCATTCAAAAAAGGGTTGTGTACATTGGGTCAGGCACATATTTCTACTTTTTACATGAGAAATAAAACTCTACACTACACTGGATGAACTTAACCATGTAACAGTTTTTGTCAAAACAAAAAGCAGTAAAAATTAATGAAATGAAGAGTAAGACATATCAAATGAAGTTTACCAACAATAAACAATGCTTTGTGAGAAACTAGGCACGAATAGTTTCAAGTACAGTAATTAAAAAGGTAATGTATTAAAATATAAGGGGAATAAATCCAATACTTGTCGATCTTAAGTACTTTCAGATGTCAGGATAGATTCCTTACAATTGACCAACTGAAGTTCTGAAGATTTAGTGCAGATCTTACAAATGGTTATAATACTGATGTAACGCAAGGGCACTTATCGATAGGTATCAACTTCACGACAGTATCAAAGATTCTTTGAACATCAGACCATCACTACAATCTCCCACCCAATTATTTTTAAGAGTCAATAGTTGAAATACATTTTAGTGGCTTCATTTACTTGATGCCTGAGATGTGAAAATAAATTACATATATTTTGATTTACATTATAAATCAGTGATTTCCTGACTTTTTTCAATTTTTTTTTATTCATGTTTTTTTTGGTTCTTGTCTGTAGCTGGCATGGGTGAACCTGTTTGAAATGTTCATAATGTTACAAAATTATGGGCAACCAGGACTTTAGGACTGATATAACAGAGAGTTTATTAAACCACAACATGTGAGTAAGTTTATGAAACAGACAAATGGGATTATACGTTTGTTAACTCAATGGTATACATAATATAATCAAATAGGCTGGATGCATTTTGATAGTGAGTAGAGGTGGTGACGATTAAAGAATATAAAATTTGAACACTATTGAATCTCTCAACCTTTGCATCAGAATTAAACCTGTAATTGTTCTGTTAGAAATACACGTTTATTAAAGCTCTGGTACGGTTGATATTGTAGCCAGTGATATCAAGTTACCTTTCTTTGTTTATAAAAGTACTGAAAGTAATGGAGCAAAAATTTAGTTTAGCCTCACTTTGGTAATCATGTGAAGAGGAAAAGGTTTAATTTCCTTCTTTGTTCTTGAGTAATATTCTTGACTTTCTTTGTTGAATGCATACCACAAGACAAAGGGGTTTGTTTCCTTTTAAACTACACCCAGAAACAAAGATATTTTTAGTAATAAATATGAAAGATTTATGTATGTTGCTGTGGTAAATCTGCAGCAGTGTGACATGAAATTTGGGGAGAGATGCCAGTGTAGAACTGAGAATTCAGAGCTGGAATCCTGTACGGGACATTGGCCTTCCTGATATCCTTGAGTAATTATCACTGTATCTGTCTTGGTCCATTGCTGCTGGAACAACCATCAGTTGTGGCTGGATGGGCATGGATTTTTTGGATAAGGTATCATCAGAGTAACCATTGAGTTCAGCTGGAAAGGAAAAAAAGGTGAAATAAATGGATGAATTTTGAGTTTATAATAATAACAATAATAGCCCCATACAGTCATAACTGACCATGGGAATGCGCCCTTCAATGACAGCCCTCAGCTGCTTATTTTCTTGGTGTTCCTTTCATCGTTTTTTTCCTCTCTTCTGCTTGTTGTGTGAGCTTCTTTTCGCCCAATTTGAGGTCACTCTGTAGATAGCATCGCGACTTGGTGCGATCGGCAGCTTCTTCCTCCGAAGCTTGTTTATACTCTCGTTATAAATTATTGCTTGAATGCAAGTATTTTCTTTTAACCCAGACAAATACCAGTGGAACAAAAGGTGAAGAAACTACGTTGCACTGAATAGGATACAGGTTGAAGAAACCAGCTGAAAGTATTACAGGGCTTTCCTTGTTCTACAATCCTGAAAGTAAAAGAAACAGTAGGATACCCACTGTCCCATGAAGAGGGGAATTGGGGACAGAAATAAACAAGATAATGAAGACATGAAAAAAAAGGTGATGGCGCATGTAACTAGCTTGCCGGAAACTAGTTGAAGTCCTATGTTCCACAATGCGCAGCTAAAGTGTGATGATGATGATAACCAATGCTAGAGTATGTAAAATTTGGTAATAGAGAATGCTGTTGGTGTCCTTAATTGAACTATTATAGTATATTTTTTATATCTCTTTCCAAAAAGCTAAACGTTGATAGAAAAAAAAAATAAAAAAGATTTGTTTTCCAACAGTTCGAAACATCGTTAAACGAAAAACCAGTATTTAATACTGAAAAAAAAAACTGTTTTGGTAAAAACAAACAAGCAAACACACAAAAATGCTTAAACTGATTAACCTCCCGCAGTAACATTTTAATGCTAGCCCCGTTACCGAACCGACCAATCCAGTTCTCAGATGTCTTTTTGTCGCAGACAAACCTGTAAAATATACATTTATCCTTAGTATGGCAAACATTAAGACATATTATTTTAAGCAGCAACTGTGTCATCCAGGGAACAAGCTGCGGTGGTGAATTTTAATTTTCAGCGACAGGTAGACAAACGGCAAAGTGCGTTCTTTATCAGAAGAAGGTACCTTAAATGTGTTGCTGGATTCGTCTTCGAGGTGTTATATTGCAATATTCTCGCTGTTTTTCATCGTTTCTCATTATTTTTTACTGTTCACATTATGTTCTTTCTAATTCACATAACTTACATTTTGTAATAGTGCTGTTTGTTGAATAGATTTCAACTTTTGCTCTCTTGGATGCCAGGAAAAAGGCAAGCACTGCTAGGAATGCTGCGTCGAAGATGCCAATAATTGCCAGGATAAAGGCCCATCGTACTCCACAATCACCAAGCTTGTACTGGCCAGCACTGCTGCCACAGATCTCAGTGACCTGCTTGTGGTCCCAGCCTGACGGGTATATGATGCAGGTCACGGCCAAGAAAATAGCTGTGGACATAAAATACCAGAAGAAAAGTTAATTACTGTCATCTCATGCAGATACTGATGTATATCATCAAGTGAAATGTCGAGTTTGTATTACAAATATTCATCATTGTGACAAGTCAAATCTTTGATCGTTACATTTTCCTGTGACCCTTCATTTTCTCTCCTGTGCCCTTCCTTTCCCTTTTTCTCACCAGCTCCTTATTTTTGTTTTCGCTTTCATCGTTCAAGGTTTTCTTATCTTATCTTGTTCTACTATGTCACTCCCTAATTTTACCTGAGAGTGTTTGACCTGTTTTGAAGCAACATTTGACTTCTGTTTGTATAGGGTAAAGTTGTTCACGTTATGTTACAGCTTCCGCATAGACAAAAAAGGGTGGCACAAGATAAGCTGGGATTACCTTTGCACGAGATGGCATAGGGTGAAAACCCAGATTTTTTATCGGAGACGAGTGGCGAAGGAGTGGACCTGCCACATTGATTTTTCGCTTATTGATAGCTCCAGACGGAGTAAGAGCATACACTGAGAAGACACTCCTATTGTTAACTCCGACTTCTTGTCTGTGAAGATGCAAGCTACCAGTTTGCCGCATAAAAAGGTGGGCGCTCGAAAACATAACATGATAAATAACACAGCTGTGTTAAGACCTTATATGGTGATGAAATACAGGCTGATAAATTTTTTAATGATATGTAAAGAAAATATCGTGTGTTTCATGCAGAATGTTCTGCAGGTGGGGTAAAGACCCCTAACGATATCAGACACTAATTCGTGGTTGGATTAGTATGAAAGTCCTAAAATAAAGTACTTCTGATTGAAGCTTTTTCCAACGATACCAATGGGTGTATGGGCGAAAATGTCGCTTATAATCTGCAACGTTTTAAGACTACTTCACTGCATTTTCATCTCGCCAAGAAGACATTTCAGACAGTCAGAATAACGAATAAAAACTGTATTCTAACATAATGAACTAAGTGTCATAGGTTCTTTTTATATTAAGCAGAAAGAAAACTCGCCTACAGTACTGGAAACCACGAGTTCTAGAAACCTACATACAGAATAACATTTGGAGTATAATTACAGTAATACTCCGACTATCTGTTAGACGGCCTTTTTAAACCAGTGGCCCGACGCTATTCGGAAGTTTTTTCCTGTATACGAATTCTGTAAATTCATTCCCGACAATCGGGGTAAGTTATAATATGTACATTTTATCATTTTTATATTTTTGTTTTTAACACGTGTAAATTGTTTGTGTTGTACAGGCTCATACGAGGCTAGCAACCTCAGCATATAAAATTATTGGATTCATGAACCATTACTGCAAGAGCTGGTGACTGCTTCGTTCGCGTTTCCTCACAACGAACCCAAAAGCAGAGGTAGCCCCAGGCTTCATGTGGAGCTGGGAGTGGATGATGATGACATCACAGTGTACATATTTATTATATTAACATTTTAATAAGTTTATGTATATATTCAAACTCAGAATCAGAGGCACATCTCCAATCCAACCTGCAAGTCTGGAAGGAACAGCTGGAGAAGAGAGGGATGGTCATAAGCAGCTCTAAAACAAAATCCATGGTGATATCACGAGAAGAAAGAAGACATCAGATTAAGCTGGGAGAACAGGTCCTGGAGCAGGTCGACCACTTTGAATACCTCGGAGCTATTATAGACCGAGGGGGAGGAGTTGGCCACTCGGGGGGCAGCGGCTGGGAGATTTTTTCAGGCCATAGATCGAGAATTCCTCAGCGGGAGAGGGGTTGGTAGGAAAACGAAGATGGCTGTATACCGCTCCACCTATGTCCCAGTCTTGACGTATGGATGCGAGTCATGGGCAATGACTACAACCCATAAAAGCCAGATCCAAACCTCAGAAATGAGGTATCTGGGGAAGGTGGTTGAAGTAACAAGAAGAGACATGGTACGCAACCAGACGATACGTCAAGGCCTTAAATCCTACCCCTGCAGACCCAAGTAGAACAGTCCCAATTAAGATGGTTTGGCCATGTCTGCAGAATGGGAGAAGATCGGATACCACGACAAGCATGGGAAACAAAGAGCCAGTGATCCAGATCTCCAGGACGACCCAGAGTACGCTGGGAGGACAACATTAGACAATCTAAGAAGGACCGAGGACTAGAATGGAACCAGGCCAGGAGGAAAACAGCCGATGTGATAGTCTGGCGCTCTCTCTTCCAAACCTCTACACCTCACGGTAGAAGGGGAACGACTAAGTAAGTAAGTATATATTCAAACATGTTTAATAATGCAATTGTTAATTTCCGCTGTCCAACCGCACTTTCATTCGACTCACTGGGTTTAACATTAATGCTCAGGGAGGGTAAAGTTTCTGAGGAAGATGAAATGGTGGAATGGAAGCAGAGGGCGCCTGATTCTCGTGTCAGGATTCCCTATACTTAGAAGAGATATTTGTCTTCTCTCAGTTTGTGGTACAAGTCCGTGGTTCAAGTTCCCAGTAGTTTATGCTAGCCTTCTATATCAAACGGGTCTTGGTGACGCTTGCTTTTTATATTGGGATTGTTACCGCCATCATTACCGCTAGGGCCGTGCTACTGGCACATAATTTGACGATTTACGAAAACGTTAACAACATCTTTGGGAACCAACAGTGACGGAACCCAGCACCAACAACAAATCGTCGTCAGCACTTGGCTTGTTAAGTATTAAAGTCAGACCTAGCTAAATAACTTTTGTTTAACGATACCCACTTTAAAGTCATTAGCAGTGATGAAAACATCATTGCTTCATTTTTTTTCTTCTAAATAATTATTTTGTTTTACCTCGCTAACTATAATTGATTATTAAATTTGTTATCTGTAAATATAAACTGATAGTTGTTTTAATCATTATTGATTGAATTGCACCCGTGTGACTCATTTTAAATACATAACCATCAAGAGCTATTAAAGTAATATTTTACTGAATCATTTCAGTTGGGAGGTCAGAAAATACTAGTAAATTTCTTTTTCCTCACTGTCACATAATTGGGTTCGCTCTCTTTTCCTCTCCAGCAGTATTGTTATTTTAGAGTCATTGTTTGCACTTCTTCTCCGTAAGAATTCGTCTTGTCTGTTTACTTGACCATCCCTGCTGAGAGAGTAGACAGGTGATGCAATATTGACCGACAGTCATGTTCGTAAAATTCTCGTGTACCAACCCTTGGCCGCGTCGGATGAACATGACGTACGCCCAGCAAGTTTATTTGAGCGCTGATATGGCTATTGTGATTAACTAATTACTGTCATAAATAGTCACAGCCCAGATGTTTACACGAGGGTCGGTGTTTGCATAAGACGGGGAGATAGATTACCCGTCTGCGGACATATTACAAATATGCACCTGAAAGACGGAATGTTGTAATAGCTTCCGGACAGAAGTGTTACAGTGACATTTTTTGTTATAATGTTGGGAATTGTAGTGCAATCATTACCGCGAATCGACGGATATAACAACTCCTTAAACGGAAAATGACCTTTTAAATAACATGCAGAATTTTTCTATGAGAAATTATTTTGAATAGACGCCATCAAACCAAGCATTATTGTAACTACTGGCCGGCATTCGAGATTTAGACATGACAACATTTCTTATTTGAGCCTGGTCTAATAGTAAACAACAACGTGCGTGGAACGAAAGTTGCAATATAACCTGACACTTTAGTCGGCTGAAAGCACTGTGAAATTCAACTCGTCCAGAGACAACTACACCAGCCAGAGTAAATAATATCAGAATTTCATTTATCGGACAGGACTTTGTTTGAGCATCTTGAGGAATTATCTCCCACGAAAACTCCACCTACATTAACACGGAAAACCGGAATCCAAAGGAATCTGAACACGTAGTAAAAGTGGGAGCTTATTGCCAAGTAACACCCCAGAACACCTTCAACAAGTTGCCGGTAACTATTTCTCTGAGCCAGAAGTCAGTCAGTGATCCCAAAAACATTTTGGGGTAAGTTGTACATTTTTAATTCTATATTTGGCATTATTAACACGTGAAATAAAATGTATATATTGACATGTGAATATTAATATGTGAAAATTGCTAGTTGATGTCCAAGTCATACGAGGCTGGCAACGTCAGCGTATAGAATGATGTTTACATGAACCACCACTGCGAGAGCTGGCGACTGCTTTATGTGAGTTGTTATAGAGAACCAAGTGCAGAGGTAGTCCCAAGTTCCATATGGAGCAGGGAGTGAATGATTTGAGAGAAAGGATGTACATTCGCAGTATATTGTTAAGCTTTTCGACCAGTGTAGCGTAAATGAAAACCTATTCAGTTTAAATGTAATGAAAGTGTTCGGCTCACTGACTGGGATTAAGATTAATTCTCAGAGAGGGTAAAGTTCTGCGGTAGATGGGATGGTGGAATGAAAAGGGAAGGGGGGAGGGGTGGGAGGCACATAAGTGTATGTCAGGAAAACTCAATACTCAAGAGTAAATTAGTTCTCTTCTTTTATGACACTAGCCGGTGGAACCAACTGAGAGTACTATATCTGGAACAAGTGAGAGTATAAGTGGCCTGAAGTCGACATTAGACACCATCATCAGATGGATCTTAGACAACGCTGGACCAGCTTCGTAGTTACTCCCTGATACTTCTTGGAACGTGCTACAACCCTCAGACTTGACCAGTGACGATTGAACCAGTCATCTATCTGCAAAGAACCAAACATCAGCGGGAGCAGAAACCATCAAACTATTGGCAGCTAAGTAAAACGTTAAAAGCTGCCAAGTGAACTGTCCATTTTTCGAAAAACCATAACATCATCCTGTGATGAGTACTTTTTTAAAGAATTATTCGTTCTTAAACTGCTAAACGTAATTGATTATTAAATTTTTTATTTGTTTATGTACAAATTTAACGTTGATTTAATCATTTTGAATGTACTGCAAGCCGTATGTCTCAGTCAATTTCTTAAATACACTTAAACAGAGCTTTAAAATAATAATTAAGATTTCGCTGAATTAAATCAGATGGGGGGTTGTATTAACAACAATGGAGACTGCACAAAAGAAGTCAGAAGGAGACTGGCCATAGCAATGCAGAGGTTAAATAAAATGAAGAACCTATGGCATAACACCAGCAAATTAATAAAAGTAAAACTTCTGAGACGTGCATATTTCCGGTAGCAACGTACGGATGTGAATCATGGAACATTACACAAATATTAAAGAAAAAAATCGAATCTTTCGAAGCAAAGTGTTACAGAAAAATTCTCAGAATATCTTGGACCAAGAAGAAGAAACATATAGACATCCTACACGACCTGAACATCGAGGAAAACTGGCTCATAAACAATATCATGTCCCGGAAACTGAAATATTTTGGCCACATTAAACGTCATAGTGGCTTAGAGAGAGCAGTGATGGAGGGTATGGTACCTGGAAGGCGATGCAGGGGCCGACCAAGACGACGGTGGACACAGACATTGAAGACACCTTGAACATGACAATGGAGGAGGCAGGAGGGCTGGCTAGAGATCGAGAGTCTTTCAGGCGGGCTGTGATGAAAGCGACGTTCTGCAAAGGACATGCTACATGATGATGGGGGAAAGGGGGGGGGGGGGGAAGGTTGAATGAGCTAAAATTAAATTACATAATCCTTCACAAAAGTCGACGACACACACTAAAGTTAACATTGCAGGGACTCAATCAGCATTATTCTTGCTTTCTGAATATCTTGTGAACACTCCATCGAAGTAGAAGCATCATTATCCTTCTATCTAAAACTGTGCCAAGCGTAATCTTGTGCGAAGGTAGACACGTTGGAAGACCCATATCAGATACTCTAGGTTTTGGCCACTATTAGACCACTACTGCAGAGCAAAGGGGAGGCACTCACAGAAGGGACGGGAAGATAAAAAGTTCATGAGAGCTTAGATGATCTCAGTTGTTATACTTGCTTTCTCAAAATTCACGTGAGGCTCCCTGAAATAAAAGCACCATTC